>JBCEWE010000333.1:4325735-4480735 GCA_039877035.1 Silurus lanzhouensis
TCTCACACTGTTCTTTCCCTTGATTCGAAATCACTGTTCTCATGGCATTATCTCAAGATCTTATTCAAAGATGTGATAATTTATAACCTTAAATTTCACTCAATACATACAAATAAATAGTTTTTTACTTATGCAATTATGCTACAAATGCAACATGTATTCGATGCACACATTAAAAAATCTTAAAATTGTAAAAAAAAACAAAAAACTAAAACATTTGAATGTAAATGTATAGATATATACATATTCACACATCAACAGTGATATTTGTGATGAGATCACAGGTTTCCTTCTGATGACTCTTCAATGTGGATTAAACTGTGGAGTAGAACTGTGTACCAGCGTACCGACAATAGTAGACTACTTGATTTTCTAGATCTTGGATTGTTTTTTAACTGCCTTTTCTTTAAGACATTTTGGACAGTGGAAACACTGAGCTAGAAGTGCTTTGATATCTTTTTTATAGCTTTTCTTGGTTTTGTGGGCATCAATTAGCTTTATTCTCTGATCCTCTGTCAACTACATAGAGATGCCCATGGTGGATGAGTTTTAAAAATCCCTACTGGATAAGAACTGACAAATTCCAACACATTTAGACATCTGATTAGCATTAAACTAATCTCTAGAAAGTCATATTTCAACTGAACTATTGATTATGTGATCTGGTCTAGGGATAAACAGAGATCAGATAAGCTATTGGATTTGACTGAAAGGCCAATTAGTTTAACTATTGTACATGAAAAGGCTGTAGGTGTTTTTTCTGAGAAAGGTGGAAGTTTAAAACCTAGACCCTTGTCTGACTTTAAATCCATTGCCACATGAGGACAAATAAAATCATATAAATAAGGAATTAAGTAAGCATTTATGGATCAGTAAAATGAGCACATCTGTGTGAGTGGGTGACAAAAGCTTCACTCAGACCCAAAGCTGTCTCATCACAACAATGTGAACAGGACTGAAGCAAAGGTCAGTGGAAAAAGCTTGTAAATTACAAGGTCGGGGTGGTGATGAAAACCATTCTGACCACACAATGTAAGAATTCAGTCTGAACGCTGAAGGTCATTTAAAGGATTCTAAAGAGTACGAGCACATTTATATTGGAGACGCTTATTAAACAGACCAAGGTTACACACATGGGCTTGTAATTCTTGTGTAAATTCAGCTTTACTGTTCTAGTGGTACTAATGACAGGAACATTTGTCATTTTGCTCATTTTTTTTGTCATAATATTACATTGAAATCAAAATGCAGAAAGAAATATTGTTAGGGTGTAGAGATAATCTGGAACATTCTGCAGAAAAAACAGGTAATGATAGAAATACAACGTGGGTGCTTAGATATGGAATATCTAACATTTCTGACCTTTTAGAGACAATTACCCACAATAAAAATTATATAATAGTTTCATTAAAAAGCGAAAGTATTTCCTTTTGATTGCTGAGGTTAAGGTTGGTGTTAGATAGGTATTTATAGAGCGAACAATGAATTCAACAGAAGGTCCTTACAACGGCTAAGGAACATAGAAATAATGTGTGTGTGTGTGTGTGTGTGTGTG
Organism: Silurus lanzhouensis; assembly: GCA_039877035.1. Classification (NCBI taxonomy): domain Eukaryota; kingdom Metazoa; phylum Chordata; class Actinopteri; order Siluriformes; family Siluridae; genus Silurus; species Silurus lanzhouensis. Next base: position 4,327,291 of record JBCEWE010000333.1, read on the forward strand.
TGTGTGTGTGTGTGTGTGTGTGTGTGTGTGTGTGTGTGTGTGTGTAGGAGGCCAGTATTTACATCACCAGCCTTTGGTCTAATCAGACTGTGGTGGTTAATTACACAATGTCCTGATCCAGTCGAGAAATCCAGCTGCTTGTTGCTATATAAGAGTCAGAGTCAAATGTACAACAGAGAAGCATTCTGAGATCAACAAGATTACCTGCAGGTAAGATCTAATCTTCAGCTACATTTTTTAGTTACACAGTAAATATACTGCACTAGTTAAATATATGTGCATCAAATTTTACATTTAATGTTTTTGAGATTTTGATATGGAAAAAATACCTGTGTATGAATGTATTTCTTAAATAAAACCTAATTCAAACAAAATAAATATGCAAAGAATATCAATTCCCAAAAAAAAATGTAAATAAAACACTTTGTTTTACAATCATTGGTACAATCATTAATAAAACAGTTATTTAAAGGGTAACATATTATATGTACTGTAGGTTTTGTCCATTTTCTTTAATAACTACTTCTTGTGAAGAATTGATTTATTAATAAAAGTTATATATATATATATATATATATATATATATATATATATATATATATATATATATATATATATATATATAGTATAATATATAGTTTTATATATATATATATATATACACATACAATAATCATATACAATAATCATGGACTGAATCATGGATTTTTTTTTCTTTTAATATCAAAAAAGGTCAAAGAAACACCTTTTATTAGAAGTTTTGTCTACGCATTAACCAGGTATAACACGTCTTAGCTATCTTTATTAGCTTTACATGCATTTTCTTTATAAAAATTTTTTTGGAAACTTTGTTTAAATGTTTGTTTAAATGTTGATCTACTTGTCTATACTGTAATAACAAAACCTCTGTATTTAATACTGAACTGATATTGTAATTTATATGTATTTACCACTTTTCATAGATTTTGTTGTTTGGATCATTCAGTGTTGAGAGTGAACAGTTTGAAAGTAAGCGTTATGATGGCTGGATGGATGCTGATTTCCTCTGTGCTGCTGAACGTCTGCGTTCTGCTGCAGCTTTGTGCTGCTCAAAGTCAGTCTTCTTCTACACATACACTAGTAGCACACTTTCACCTTTTTCTTTTGTGCGTATTTACCTGTTTACCTAGGAGAGCAAACCACAATAATACTATCTATAGTATTTGCCCTACTTGCAGAGTACACATCTGTTTTCATTTATTAGAAAAGAAAATGACACCTTTTATTCCTTGATTCATGTTGGATAAATGTTTTTTATAAATGGGTTTATTAAGCTAAAAAAAATAAATAAATACACAAATCCAACTTTCAATTTTAAAGTTATTTAAATAGTTTTGATGACAAATACAACATTTCTTTAAATCATTATCAGAAAAAAAAGAGTTAAATTAAAAACCTTTAAGAGTCCTCTGGTTTGTTTCTCCGTTTGAGATTCTGTGTAAAAACCAAGCATTAAACTATAAGAGAGGTTTACATGTAAAATAAATTTATTTGATCTATTTGCTGATGGATATTAAATTTTCATTGTCCCGAGGTTCATTCCTTTAGTACTCTCCTCTATTGCACAGTATCTAAATCTGATGAATATCATTTTTTTAACCCTCATGACCAGAGATGGGAAGTTATGAGTTACAAATACTGTGTTACTGTACTTAAGTAGATTTTTTTTGGTATCAGTACTTTACTTCACAATTTATTTTTACCTTTTTATTTTCACTTATAAAATGTTTTACACAAATATCTGTACTTTCTACTTCTTACATTTTCAAATCAGGCTTGCTACTTTAGTTTGAATCTATTTGGTGACATGATCAATATTTTTTATTTTCATTGCACACAGTTTACAGCCCATCAACATGTTTTTTGTCATTGCGTGACTTATTCAACCCACCACTGGTGTATCATTTCCTGGCTCTCACACACCACAGATGGAGGCCAGCCTACAAAGCTATGGGGTTAATGTGGATGAGACAGAGGGAGTCAGTGATGTAAACACCTGATCACCTGATCATCATTATCTTTTCTCTGCTTGTGTTCTATATGGTGGATGTTTAGTCTGGAAACATTCATTAGATAACATAATGTGAAATAATTTTAAATCAATATATTAATATGATGTGAGGTCCAGTTACCAGTGTAGTAATGGCTACTTTTTACTTAAGTACATGTCAGAGCCCAAACTTTAACTTGAGTGTATTCGGTACTTTAACTTTTGTCTTTTAAAACATGAGTATCGCTACTTCCTCTTTGAATGAAAGATACTTTGGCCATCTCTGCCTATGACCTTTCGGATATCTTTGTGTTTTTTTATGTAGAGAGCTGCAGGGGAAGATGTGGAGAACCATTCTCACGTGGGCAGATTTGTACCTGCGATGATGACTGTCTCACTTACAATGAATGCTGCAAGGATTACGAGGAAGTCTGTACCACCCGTAAGACAGATTTAGACATATTCCATTTATAAACCCTATGTCCTTCATTGCTGATTACAAAAATCAACTCTTTATTTGATGCTCATGGTATCTGTTAGCTAGGATTTAGTCCAGGTGCAGGTGATGTGTTCTATAGATGTGGGTAAACTGGTATGTTGTCATTTCCCAGGTGGCTCATGCAGGGGTCGATGCCGAGAAGCTTTCAGGAGAGGGAGGGAGTGTGAGTGTGACCCTGACTGCACCCTCTACAACTCCTGTTGTCTGGACTACAGCACACACTGTGGTACTGCATTCTGCTCTCCTCAGAGCATTTTAATAGATTTTATAGCAATCATTTTCATCATTTTGTTATATTGCAAAAATACAAAAGATTAAAGTTTTACTTCTTTCATCATGTTGGTTATTTTCAGATGTGAATAACAGTGCACCAGAATTCAGGAACGACAAAAAGTCAGGAGGTGCAGTATAATTCTAATATCTTATTGCTATTCAGATTGAATGAATTTCTGCTACCACATGAACATCAGTGTATATACTAAACAACACATTCTGTTAGAAATACATAAAGCTGCATTTAACAATGGTAATATTAAACTGCAATTTTAACAGCAATACCTATTAATATTATTATTATTATTATTATTATTATTATTATTATTCATAATAATATATCTTAACATCATGTCATTCCTTCTATTCTCAGGTGTGTATTTATCTTGTCCCGATGGCAGTTTCAGATCAGCGATTCCTCTACACGCTTCTGATGCCAGTGCAGATGGTAAGTTTCAGCTCCAATCAGAAACCACTGTCTAAATGTAATAAATAGCTGAATATGATTTACACTTAGTAAGTAACTTTTAGTAAGTGCCCAAAATACATATTGACATAGTCATCTGTTTCACATGCCATGATGAGATGATACAAAAACCTTTCCTGGGCGATAGAAAGCAGAGCATACATGTGGACCACACTTAGTTGCATTTTGATATTTCTTTAAAAAGTATGACTGGCTCTAATTGACTCTTCAGTACTCTTCTGTGTCTTGCCCTTGAAGCCTCTACAAGTCTGTGTATTCTGGCACAGCTGTGATGAAAATCTGATCTCAAATTCTTATCAGATAGTTATGTGTCATGCTTTTTTACACAGGAGGCAGTGTTGTGGAACGAGTGCCACTTACTCAAGATCTGGCATCACCTCCTGCTACTGATGCTAATATTTACCTCCCTCTTTTTGCTTCAAAACCTGTGGAAAACACAACAGGTAAGACATACGATCTGTCGCGGACAATTTTAAAACAAGATTCTTAAAAAATTGAATGAAGTTGTGTTAAGAACCTTTTACTGAGATAAACTGGCACAGAAGCGGATCGTGGTTGTGAACAATTGCAGTTTTCAGTTATTGTGTTTAAAACCTAAAAGATTTAAACTGCTGAACTAAACTGCGGCACATGAAGCAATTTATGCAATGTATTTTATATGTATTTGTAATTATAAAATAGACTAAACATGCACTTCTAATAATTCCATTGTATCTTACTAAGTTTGATTGGAAGATCAATATATAAATATAATACATATTAGCTGTATTTTTGTTAGCCATGTCCTTCTGAACTGAACTGTAGCTGTTGTTCTCCCTACTTCAGGCCCATCCCATGCTGAAGCTTCCTCTCCTGCAGAACCCTTCACAGATGGAAATGGGCACATCGAGGTTTCTGTGTCCTTCACTGGTCAAGTGAGTGGAGACCCAAATCAAACCTCTGATGTCTCTGAGCCTTCTCCTGGAAGGCCAAGCACACTGGCAGACATAGCCCAGGCTTTAGAGACTGCCAATACAGCAGAACAGCCACGTAAGAAGTGCATCTCATTAATGAAAGCACATAATGTTTTTTTGTTTTTTTTTGGAAACATAATAAGTTGGTCATAATCCTTATTATTTATTTTGCGATCAACATTATTCAGATATAATGTTATCATATTTATAATATAATAATTTATTCAGATTTATTTTTACTTCATAAACATATCACAGTTCACAGTTCAAAGGAACCTGACGTGCCGTCCACTTGCACAGAGAAAGAGGAAGAAAAATAGAAGAAATAAAAGACAGATGAGCATAGAAGGGGTCAACTTTTTAGCTTATCTAGTAAAATCACAGCAACATTTGTCCAACTCTGAATAGTGTTGTCCTTTGCGCCGTTATACATGGCAGTGGTAGCCAAGTAAAAGTTGTGGGAGTGGATGCAGACAGCTTTAATTTAATGAAATCCAGATTGTGACTGTAGATATGTTGAGGAACACTACAAGTTTTTTGTTTTACTTGATCAAAAACGACATCAGTTAGACTTTCAATATCTCCCTTAGAAGACCAAATCTCTGGCCCTGACCTTTGCAGTGGCCTCCCGATCAGCGGCGTGACCTCACAGTTCAACGGCTCCATCATTGTTTTCCAAGGTAATTATCCCTAATTTTAAGTCAATTAAACATTTCCTATCATTATATTCAAATATTCACCACGGCCTGCACTTCAGATTTTATAGCAACACAAAATGAACATTTAACCCTTCCTATATTTGTATCTTTCTGGTTTGTATGTCTAAATAAATGATTTGATGAGGACAATAGTATTTAATCCTTTTATTTTGACTTTCCTCTTCAGTTCAAAATGACCTAAACATATAATATACATAAAAACGCAATTTCTCATTTTCACAACCAGTAAACATTTGATCCAAAAATAACTTCTTGATATTTATTGCTTCACACTCAGGTCATTTCTTCTTTTTCCTGGACCCCAAGACCAGAGCAGCTGGTCCTGCTCATAATATTACAGCAGATCTGGGCATTCCTTCTCCTATCGACACGGCTTTTACTCGCTGCAACTGCGAGGGCAAGACCTACATTATCAAGGTCTTCGGTTTAATTTCACAGCCTCTAGTCATAAATCAAGGGTGTTGAACTAATATTCGGGAGGGTCGAAGTCAAACACTGTGGTGGTTTCCATAATTAAAAACGTGATTTGTGGAGATCATCGGGTAATTACTAGGTATAAGTAGGTTCTGAAAATTTGCTGCAGCTCTCTTTAAATAAAGGCAGGAAATAAAAAATATTTCAGTCTTGAATGATGTTTATAAACTGTGCTATAATGAATCTAGTATATGCTGCAATATTTTGTGTTCAAATCAGTTACAGCTTGCATTTAGCACTTATTACATTTAGATGTCCTCAACACCTAATCAGTTTTTCCCTCGGCACAGGATGATAACTACTGGAGTTTTCAGAACGGTGTGATGGAGTCTGGCTACCCCAGGTCTGTGTCTAAGGACTTTGGAGGGCTTTCTGGAAGTATTGTTGCTGCTCTCCCCATCCCTGCCACAAGGAACAGGCCTGAGACCATTTATTTCTTTAAGAAAGGTGAGAAAATGGTAATATCAAGATTAAGAAAAAAAAATATTTTTACTCCCACAACTTCATTATATATTAGACTAATGGCTCATGTTGAATAAAACATTCTACACATTAAAAAACATTGTTCATTAATCATTTCCTTTTCTCTAGGAGGTACAGTGCGGAAACTAACCTACCCTGGTAGTGGCCCGACCTGCACTGGGAAGAAAGGAAAGAACCCTGCATCTGCTAAGAATCACCAACCAGGTGAGAAAATTAGGACTTGAAGAGGTTTCACTGATATTATGCAAATAAAACTCTGCATTGCATGGTAAACAAGCACATATTTCACACTATAAAAAGTTTTACTAACATTATAATAAATATGCACTTTTTTTTTGTAAATATGCAAAATATTCTATTAAAACAGCTTTAGATTGTGAAGTTCATCCAATATGCAAATGCATGTATTAGTACTTTAGGAGGAACGTTACAGAAGGAGGTACAGTAACAGAAATTAGTTAAATTATGGCCAGGCTATTATCAGAGCTGCTGCAATAGACAGTCTCGAATCAGAAATCTAATCTAATCAGATTTCCACATCACTGTGAAAAAGGACGAATAAACATATAACCCAGGGATAATTCGCAATGAAATACTTCTAATTTGTCAGGGACATTAAAGTGCATTTGGTGTTTCAAATTCAGTCTGCTATATATAAGAACACATAAGCTGCATGAAATATAATTCATATCGAACAATAATTACACAGATTTCCTTGCTCAGTCTATAAAGATGAACCTTTATAGGTGAATCTAGGTCTTAGTAAAAATTCCAGTTACTAATGACATTATTAATATATACTATATATTATTACTCCCAGTAGCCTGACCTGGCCTTAAACATTTTCATAAAAAAAACCCCCACAAATTCCACACAGACCTGTCTACTAATCATACGAGCATGGATTGCTTTAAAACTTTGTCCTTTAACCTGTACATTTCCCTACAAAAAGTCCGTCTATCTGGAGAGATCAACATTGCACTTAAGTGGAAAGGATTCCCCACTCCAGTGACCTCTGCTTTGTCCATGCCCAACTCACGAAAAACTGATGGGTTTGAACACTACGTCTTCTCCTGGCGTAAGTCTGCTTTTACCCACCCAGCATTCCAAAGCTGTTCCAGGCTAAATGTAAACCTTGCTAAGCATGTTAAGTGACAACTTATAACATATCAGAAAAAAGAAACTCTGAAAATTTGGACCCCCTGTACACCGAGTTCTTAAAATCAATGTAGAATATTTGAATGAAGATGAAAACATGTTCACACAATTGTGTCCAATTTGTGCTTTAGTTTCTTTTTATACCCTTTTACCCCGTCCCCCTTTTCTATAAATAATAAAGAAAATGTTTCTTCTGTAGTTTTGAATTTTTTTTGTTTGTTTGTTTTTACAGCTAAAATCTTCAGCATTAGGATCAGTGGTGAGATTCCTGTTCTGACGTCTCCTGTTAAGCCGCCTGCTGAGAATGATGTCAGAAACTGGCTCAGCTGTCCTCAATAGATGAATCCAAAGCAAAGCTAAACCCTAAAGCTTGCCATTCATCAGCAAGCACTTTTTATTACCAAATAACACTGAACAGCTTTATTCATTATTAGCAAAAAATCATTCAGACAGTAAAAATAGCAATTTGAAAATGACAATTAAGCAAAAAGAACCTAACTACAGAACATAAAAAAAGTCATAATATTTACAAAAGAAAATCGGGACACTGAGTGCGTAGCTGTATTTCTTTTAACATGTTTGGTAGAAATAATGGAGAGATTTCACAACTAGTACTGAGACGTAATCAGAACGGCATGCCCCTGTTGAACCCTCGGCCACGGCCACCGCGAGGATAGCCCATACCTATGAAAAAAAGAGAAGGAAAACGAAATAAGAAAAAAAAGTCACACTGAATATTGACATTAATAATTTTCCATTAGTGCTTTGACCTAATGTCCCTGCAATGAATGATTATATGCTACAAAGCTGCATTTTTTTCCTGCATTTGCACTCTGCATCATTAAATATTAAAATAGCCATTTTGATCTTGTGTGTTTTGTTCACTAGTGCACTTCAAGTAACTGCGCTCCAATACTGACAACTCAAGGTATATAAAACATCTGATAAAACACATCCACAATCCATTAGATGAATAAAATTATTTATTTATTTAATATTATTATTATTTTTTTATTCCTATATTCCTATCAGTAAAGCTGGCTGATAGATTCAAGTCTCATGAGGTGTGTGATATATATGAGATGAGGTGAATCTTCGCATTGCAGCATGAACAGACATTCAGTCTGTGGATGTGAAAGAGAGACTATGTACCTCTTCTGATAAGCTGGGCTCTGCGTGGGGGCTGGGCACTCTCTCTGCGAGCTCTCTCGGCAGGCCTGGGCTGCTGGCTGCTGCTCGTGTCTGCAGGAACAAAAGTGAGAGAAAAGAAAGTCTGCAGAAATCCTAAAATTCAGTATAATACTTTAGATACTACTATTTTTAATGGTTAAGAGTGAATTTGCAGACTTATTTGGTATTCAAATACATCATCAATTACACTTTAATTTGTACTACAGCTACAACAGGTAGCGAATGCAAATCTCAGTGCAAACTCAGACATCATGTATTGTGGAGTGTGTGTGAGATGTGCTATCAAAGACAAATCCATCAATTCAGTGTTATAGTTCAGAGTTCTTTGACCTGAAATTTTGAAGTCTTGTGTTTACCTGGAGCAGAGCTGGAGGTTGGCTCTTGGCTGGTGGAAGGGAGGCTTGCATCATCAGAGGGCTGAGCAGGCTCTAGTTCAGACTGGCTCTCCAACGATGCCTCACCACTCGTTCTGTTCATGAACACAAACCTTATTACAACTTAATGTAAATTAAGGATTGATTATAAATTACTTCCTGAGAACAAAATCCATTCAACGGGACGTAAATAAAAGTCAACATGGCCAATAAAAATTATGCTTCCCTACCCTTCACTTTCTGCTTCTGCCATGAAGACATCATCAGCATCATCTCCAGGAACAGCTTCTCCATGTCCAGTCAGACCTGATGTGGATGTGCTGACCATCGGGACGGACTGTGAGGCTGGCTCAGACACATCCGAAGGCTGACTCTCAGCAAAAACACTCACTTTACAAACAAAAACAGGTATTAGTAAAAATTATAAAAATAAAATGGGAAGGAAATCTTGTAACAACTGGCAATGGATCTAAATGGCTACCTGGCGCTGCGACCTGCAGAGGTGTGGTGGGAACACTCCTGCCTCCAGATTCATCATCATGAGCAGCCAGAAAGAGAGGACTTTCATACATGCCTAAACCTGACACACAATATTTTTTTTTCAGTTTGGAAACACCTAGTCTTTTAACATTTTTGAGACACTTGCATGTTCCTCCAGTGTTTTTTTTATGTAGCAAAATAGATAAAAAAAAAGGCAAGAACATAAAACAATTGGACAGTGAATGACTGGAAGAAAGGTCTGTAGACAGATCAGTCCAAAAGTGACATTTTTGGCTCTAAAAGGAAAACGTATGAAAGATTTTAACAGACTGAGCAACAAACCCACAATCAAACATGGAGGTGGAAGCTTATTAGTTTAGGGTTGTTTTTGAAGCAAGGAAGGTTGAAGACTTATTCCGAATGAAAAGAATACTAAACCAACACGGCTACCACTCAATACTTCAAAACCATGCAGTTCTGTATAGACTGCAGCTAATTGGAACCAACTTCATCATACAACAAGACAATGACCCGAAGCATGCGCCCAAGCTCTGTCAGACTTGGAGTGCAAATATTTGGCAGGAGAATTATCAATAATGGAATGGCCTGCCCAGTCACTGCACCTAAATCCTATTGAACTGCTCTGGGATGAACTGGATTACACAGCCAGATAGATATATCCAACTAGTGAAGCACACTGATGGCAAGTTTTACAAAAGGCATGGCAGTATTTTAGCTGAATATTTGGAGAAACAAATTGTTTGGATACCAAGTGTGTGTAAAGCTGTTATTCATACTAAGAAGATATTTCAATGAAAATAAAGTGGTCAAAGTAATTAAATTGCCTAGTCTGTTGCATATAAACAAAAGAAACATGCACATGTCTCTCAAAAACCTATAAAAGTAACTATGTGGCTCCAAACGTTTGACAGACTCCAACATGTGCAAAAAACAGGTGGTGAAAAACAATTATAGAAAAGAGAAAAATAAAGAAACTATAATATTGTTGACATAAACCATGTGATGTTTTGGGAAACTGACCACCCTGAGATGCTAGCTGACCCAGATCTGAGTGAGATGAGCTTGTCTGAGGAATCATGTCCTCTGGAGGACCGAAACGGAACCGTGGGACTCCAGCAACCTGAGGAGAACTGTGACAGACACAGCCAGAGTAAAAGAGCGCATGATAAACACACAGTTAAAGGAGAACAAACATCCATCGCCTTTACATCTTAAATGAAATGTATACAATTCAATGCTAGAACTTAAATAAATAAAAAAAATGAATGGAAAATTAAAAGATTTTAAAATTCCTATCCATCATTTACTGTGTAAGCTTCCCTGACTGAAACCCCCCCCCCCCCCCCCCCCGATTGGACAACAGTCCTAACACACAAATACAAAATCTAGAATCCAACAATGAGAGACTCTGGTCCCCTCCTCAATCAAGTATTTTATAAAGCCTTTCGTTAATCTGATTATTGTAATTTTATTTACTTTCTTAATTTATGCACAATATAGTACAGTTTTTTTTTTGGGTACACTTAAAATCTACTTACAAAACATGCACAAAAATAATACCTATGAGTAAACATTTAAAAATGCTTAGCAGTATTAAACAAAGAAAAAAACAACAACAGCATGACAGATTCCATGATGTAGAAATGATGTAACCCCTCTTGCATAGAGAAATATCTTACTTACTGTATAGCTTCAGCAAAACCATCATTTCGATGAGGTACCACTAAAGTTGGAGTACTGGGAACCATACGGTCATCATCATCAAAGAAGTGTTGCTGCTGGAGAAATAATATTGTAAGTAAAAAGGCAACATTAAGTATCACACACTAATAGAAGGAGAGAGACAGAAAGACATACCATGCTTCCTATTCCTGGCGTGAGCTGGGGAACACGGCTCGTTGATTGGCGTCTAGTCTGGCCTGCCTGCCTCTGTATAGAAAGTAAAGCACAAATTAGTTTTCCTTAGACTTAATCATATTACACTATAAAATAAACTAATCCTAAAAAACTTTGTAATTGCTTTGGACAGCCATACCTATTAATATTGCTAATGGTTATTACTATACTGTTACTAAAAAGAATTTAAGAAACATTTTCTAGAACATGTGACTTATGACTATGACTGATAACCATAGGCAAGCAATCAAAACATTACATAAACAAAAATTTCACATTCTTTACATAGATACGGTAAGAATACTGCACCTGCATGAGTGGGGGCCCGAGTTCAGGGACGGGGTGGATGTTGAGGCGAGGTGGGGGTGTCTGATGTGGTCTGCGAGGTGACTGGGGCAGTCGGGGCACTTGGGAGGACAAGGAGCTGCAGGAGGTACCTGTTGTGCTGGGGGAAGGCTGCACCTCCCTCATGGGATCTACTGCAGGAGACGGCTCCATGGTGCTGACATTTGCTTCACCTGGACACACAGTTAAAATTCATTCATTAGATTTGTTTAAAAATTGTTTACTGCTGGAGAATAATAACGGCCAATGACTGTTGGTTAGAATAAGGCATGTTCCAAAAAATTTGTATTATATATATATATATACATACATACATACATACATACACACACACACACACACACACACACACACACACCACACACACACACACACACCACACACACACACACACACACACACACACACACACACACACACACACACACACACACACACACACACACACACACACACACTTGAATTTACCACAGCAAGAAATTTGGGCAGTCAGGGGCAGAGATATGTACAGTAATCATTATACTGAAACGTTTACAAGCTCATTAACAAAACAAGAATATTTGTGCTTGTAGTGAAATTTTGTACGCGTGTGTGCTTGTGTGTGTGGTTGTACCACTACTTTGAGAATCAGCATGCTTCTGGGTGGATTCTGATGGTCCCTGACTCTCCTCATTCTCAGTGCCCGGCTCGGTGGCCTCAGCTGTCTGTGAACCAGCACAACAAACAATAAACAGATTATTTAAATGTCTAAAGAGAAATGCAAGTTCATATACTGAAACTTAACCTGTATTGTATTCAAAGCTTGAAATAAACTGATGACCACTTGCAATACATTTTATTACAATACAATTAATTTTTTTGGCAAGTTCAGTGTGGCTGAGATTTGATCATGATCTTCAGATCCAAAGTCTAGTGCATTAACACCTAAGATACCAACTCCCTAATTTAAATGAAAGTGCAAAATGGTTAAATAAACTGTTGCTGTAATAAAATGGTTTTAGAGAAAAAAAGACAAGGATTTGTTTAATGATTTAGGCATGCAGTGTGAATAAGCTACAACAGTAATTCTAGGCTTTCAATGTTATCATTGACTTTATGGCCTCAGTTCTAAACTAAATAAACATCTTTAAATTAATCCCTTCTCTCCTTTCAGTCATTCAAATCTGTGCTTAAGTTTTTAAATAAAATGTAAAGCGGTATACTGTACCTCGGTGTCCTCGCCCTCAAATGGCTCATTGACATCTCCACTGCCTTCATTACTCTCTTCTCCCTCTGCCATCGTTCCCTCATCTTCATCCTCATCATCCTCTTCCTCCTCTCCGTACTCCTTAAGGATGAACAGAATAAACAGAAAGATGTAAAACATGCTAAATCTAGGTACTAGAAAACACTTTTCCAGTTCCTGACATAAAACAGATTTTGGATATTTGTCAAATTAAACAAGGTATTAAATGCGGTCTCTGGTTTTCATGCTACATGTCTGACCTGCCCAGCATCCTCTACACCCTCCTCATCACTGTTGCTGTCTGTTTCGATGACTATGATATCATGCCTGTGCTCAAATGCTGATTCTTGAGATTCGCTAACTTGATCCAAAGGAACAGATGGAGACAAGGTCTCTTCGACACCTAATACATTGAAGCCATCCTGCAATACACAAACACATAAATGCATGCACATATTCAAAACGTATTATATAAAATGCATTAAACTTATTAAGACAAAGAAAAATTATGTATATTGTAAAATATTCATACAAGTTTCAGAAAAGATACCCTCCCAGCCTTCCTAATTAGGCAGCATTTGTGCACTGTTACAATAAAAAAATATTCTAAAGGCAGGGAAGACCTCATTAAATCAAAATTCTCTTATATCTCGTTTTCGTTATTTATTTTATTTTTTTACAGAAACATGGAGGGCATATTTGTGTTTGTATGTTGACTCGAGTGACTCAATCTCAAAAATTATGTGCATCAGTGTTCGATTAAAATTCCTGTCACACTCAATGTTTACACACATAAAATTCAGAAAATAGTAGAATGATTTACTTCACTAGCATCTGGGACTTCCAGTGTAATTTCAGGAGCTTCAGCTTCTGCATCATTACTCTCCTCAGTGCCGATATCCTCCTGCAGATATAACATAACCTTGTTAGACAGCATTTAAACTAAAAACGACAAGACTTACACAGAATCAGTTTGTTATTTCTTCTAGACCTGTCTGAAACGTACATTTTTTGGCAAACAATTGCTGCAGTATGGAAGAGGTATTTTTATTTATTTATTTCTATTCCTCCCATGTAATGAGGTGCATTGGGCGACAAGAGCCTGACGGCTTACTCGCCATTTCCGTAGCAGTTTTGTTGCGGGGTCAGGCTGCTAGCCCAACGCCCACACTCTTACTTTCGCAGCCAGACTTGGGACCGTCCATGGCGGAGTACTTTATTCCCATTCCCACAACTGAGCACCCATGAAAGGTTAAGGGCCTTGCTCAAAGGACCAAGAGTGACAGCCTTGTATGGCCGAGACACGAACCCACAACACCCAGATCCAAAGTACAATGCCTTAACCACAAATCTGCCACCTCCACAAACAGATAATTTAATCCATAATAATAATTTGACATATATATACACACACACACACACACACACACACACACACACACACACGTATTAGTGGAATTAAAATTATTGTATATGCTTAAAGCTCACATGTACACAAACATGGACATAAAATCGACATTTCTACAAATGAAGCACACCTCCAGGCCGACTCGCTGGACAAAACGGATCTTCTTCGCCACAGGGGGGTCATTAAGGTCATCCTGTGTGCTCTCGGTCACCTCAGTGGTGCTTTCCAGCTCCTCCTCTCGTACACGCTTCTGCAGAGACGACCCTGCACTCGCAGACACTAAAAGACACAAAATGGACATGGACATCACACATCCTTTCTTACTGCAGTTATAAAACAAAAATATACATGGTTGCTAGTTCATTGGCATAATTAGCATGAGAGATGCGCAATTATTCATATTTTAGTTATGATTATGGGCTTATGAGATTATATCCATCAGAATTATTTGATGAAGGCTCAACTAATTGGGCGATATTTTACATTAGTTTTTGTTTGAAATGCCAATCCTAATGTCCCTTTCCAATACAAATTATAGACACACACATATATATATATATATTACGCGCACGCACGCACGCACGCACGCACGCACGCACGCACGCACACACAAATCAAAGCTGGTATTGGAGGTGGTGCACGGTGTGATCCTATTATTGGCTGTCTGATTACCATACAATGAATAGTAGACAGAGCTCATATTTACCTGTGCCAAACACAGCAGTCGACGTGGACGGTCTCTCCATCTGAGAGCTGTGCACTGCCTCCACCATTGGCGCTGCTGGTTCTTGACTGGCCTGCTGTTGTGTGGGCTGGACAAAGGCTGTGGCTTGGCTCGGCTGCAGTGTGATGATTGACTGAGTGCTCTGAACATTTGGACTAGTGGAACGAACAGAACCACTACCAAATACAGTCACGTGTTCTACCGGAGTCTCCGATGGCTGCAGAGCAGTAGGGATTGCTAGGATAAAAAAAAAAAAAAAGGACATTATTTAAAACAACTGATAACTAGGATTAACTTAAAATAAAAAAGATTTTCTAATAAATAATCTGTCCCTCTGAATAAAAAATGTAATTAAATAATAGATGAAAAAATAAATTAAGTTTACAAATTGCACCACTATACAATAACTATATATTTCACATCTCATTATCTATAGATCTTGTAATTTTTAAGAGGGCACATTTAATAAGCCATTTCAATATTTTCTTAAGAAGAACTTTTGAACAATCTGTGTTTTATGCTTGTTCATTACACTCAAAAACAGAGCTCAGTTTTCTCACCCTCCTGCGTCTCCGTCTGTGCTGTGGGCATGACCGTGGCGGTCGGCGTTGGTGTGGTAACAGTAGCAGGTGTTATCATTGGTCTGATGCTTGCTCTTGGTGTGGCCTTGCTGCCCGGAATTGAAGGAGGTTTGCCGGATGCTCCAGCTACAGGGGTGGGTTTGATGTTAGCTGTAGGTGGCTCACTGGCACTGGCACTGTGGATCAATTATAGAAGTGAGGATGCCATTATCACAATAGTTTATCAGTGAAAATTGCATGATTGTTTCAGGTCTGTGTAGAAAAGATCACAAGACTTGGAGTGGTTACACTGATTCGACATGAATCAGTTCCCAATTCCCTTCAGTTCCCAGAGTTCCATTACCTTCCTCTGTCTGCAGCAGGTGTGGACTTTAGTGTGATCTGTCTGCTTTCAGAGGGCCTCTGCTGATCCTGAGACTGTGAAAGAGTAGCAGGGTATGTTTAGGTTTTTTTGTTTTATTTTGAAAACAATCAGCAAAATAAACTGATTAAATGTAATTCAGTCTTTTAATAAGCAACAGAAATGTAACATACAGTAATATTAAATCCAGACTGAACAGAAAAGTAAAAAAATAAAAGAAATCATTAGCTGAAGACACAAGCACATGCAAAACAGTAATGTTTTATTTTAAAGAATGATGGAGGACTAGTTCTAAACAGGGAAATGCTATTATCCTGGTCTCCAGTAAATTATACCTTGTTTGGACCCTGCTCCAGGAGCTCATCGCGTTGTTCTCCATGTCGTTCCTGTTGCTCACGCAACTCTCTCAGCTCTCGTTCCTGACGACTAAGCCGCCCTTCGTACTGAGACTTAAGCGCACTCATCCTCACGTCCAACTCCTCTCGCTGCTGCTTCAGTTCCTCGTTCTCCTTGGTCAGCCTCTCTTTTGCACCTGGGACACACACAGTCACAATTACAATTCTGCTAAACTCGGTCAAAACTCTAATCTTACATTGCTGGTTGAACCTACTAAATTTATTTCTCTTTGAATTGTCACTAATAAAAATACGACATTTTGCAAAACAGCCAACGCTCTTATTTCAAAGGATTAGAACTGGTCTCATTTTAATGACAAATACAGTGGAACCCACTTATCTCGACCTCGGTTATCTCGACAACCCTATTAAGTCGACGTTTTTGAAGTGGAACCGCCAAATTCTCGCTTTGTCTAAGCATTTTTTAATGGTTATGTCGACTTTATTATGTCACCGAACCCTAATATCTCGAGCACAAGGGGGGAAAAATTTGCCATTTAACGTCGGTTATCTCGGTGCAGCCGCAGAAGAACTCGCGGAAGTGGCGGAAAAATCAAGTCTTACAGCTGCTACAGGTGTTGTATTTTATACTGGTGAATCTCTGCTGTTAGTTAGTGCACATATGCCTTTTGTGGTTAAATGTTATGCGATGAACGGAAGGCGAAAGCCGCGCTTGGTAGGAGCGCGGCGCGGAACGTGGGATGAGCAGCAAAAGCACAGAATTAACAACGGCAGGATCGGGGGGAATCCGCGATGCGCTTTGGGAAGAAAAGAGCAGCCGTTGAGAGAGTGCCGGTGGGAAGGCACGTACCTTGATACGCATGAGCGATAACAACGACCGCCGTGAACCAACATATACCAACAATAACGGACGGTGAGAGTGTGGAAGATTAAATAGGCGCTGGTGATGATGCTAAACAAGGACCATATGTGCACGATTGAAGCCAGGAGCTTCAGAGAAAGTGGCCGAGAAAGCACCTGACACGCTGAAGGGGGCGTGGCAGGTGGATTCCTGACAGTTAACAAACATGTACTGTATGTACATTTTTATAGCATGCCTTCATCAAACAAATCGCGGCAACGCTGTTGTGTAAAAAAAAAAAAACCTTCAAAAACACGTGCATGCACATTCTCATTTATTAACGCACATCATGTACATAAAGAAATTTCAAGCACGTTAATATATTGCCGCCATATTGATTTTCGTTTATCTCGATCATCGGTTATCTCGATGCTTTTTTGCAACCCCCTAGGACATCGACATAACCGGGTTCCACTGTATTTAGAGTGTGTATTGCGCACTTACTGTTGAGCAGGCTGATCCTCTGCTTTGCTATCAGAATGGCTTTCTTGGTCTTTTCCTCTTTCTCAGCACTCTGCTGTTTTAGCTGTTCCTCCTGACTGCTCTTCTCCTGAAGCTCTGTACGAAGACGCGTCAGCTCCGGTTGAATCTGAGCGAGTTGCTCCTGAAAACGCTTCAGCTCAGCCTCCCGCTCTCCTGCAGCCTGCATGTCAGTAACACAAACTATGGCTTGCACGCAGTCACATGACTGCAATGTTCTCTCTGTTTTCACAACAATCTTAGGTCCACATAACCTCAAAAGACCTTTTACACTTTACACTTCAGGAAAGAAAATATTTTAACGCTATCTTATAATTATAAGTAATAATAAAAACCTACATAGTTTCATTCCAGTTTGATTTGTAATGCAGCAGAGACAAATTTGTGATGTCTCACTTACCCATTATCTATATACAAGGCGAAAAATCATTGTAATGCGATTTTATTCTCAATAAGTGATTCTGTAAAATAACAGGGTACATACAAATATAGATCTAACAAGGTGCAATATTGTTACCCTCATTACTTCCAACTTATTGCTTTCTATAATTACACCTTCAGACACAGTGCATGCATAATGGTTCCATGTTTAACTGTTCACACAGAAAAAAAAAAAAAGACAAACCAAAAAAAACCCAAATGGGATGGTCATATTTAGTATCAATTCATGAGTAAACTAATGAAGTAATAAAATCAGATAATGATGGTACCTTTTGCATGCTCTCCACCTGTGCTTCTAGGTCCGTAGTTCTACTCTGGGCCTGGTTCAGGGATGTTTTTAGGGTCTGGATCTCCTGCACTGAAGCCTGCTGTGCGTCAATCAATGCTTGCTCAGCTTGTGCAGGTTTTGCAGCCGATTCTACAACCATCTGAGACAGCAAAGCAATACAAAGTGTCAAAAGAAAGAACTAAGACCAAAACAACACACCTAATTACAACATTTACAATTATACACCGAAAAGTGTTAACATCTATAACCAGCTCAGACTGTACAGTGAGATTTCCAGGTGTAAAAGAAAATAACAGCACTGAGATAAACATTGTGTATTACAGTAATACAAAAAAAAAAAGTAGACAATTTTATTAAGGTGCTGTTTATAGTCCTCTCGCTTCTTAAGAATTTGCTTCATTTCTCAAATATTTGAGCCTGTTGACAGGAAAAGAAAGAAGGACTTGTCCCAACTTGAATGTACCTTGTCATGCTGGGCCTTAAGCTCCTCGTACTGGGTTTTGTAGCGGCGGCCGATCTTCTTGACCTGTGTAATGGTTTTGAGCTTCTCCAAGATGTCTTGAGCCTTGGCTTCCAGCTCCTTTTTCAGATTGTCTCTCTCTGAGGTGAGCTTCCCCAGATTCTCTCTCAGGTTCTGACCCTGACTCTGTGATGCAGACATGGATGCATTCGCCCTGTTCACACACACACACACACACACACACACACACACACACACACACAATGATAAAATTGTCATTAGTGCTATACAATGTATTTGCAATCACAGAAATGGCCTTAAATAAATCACAAAAAATAGAACATGGAAGTGGTCGCTCTATCCCATTATTAAACGTGTTATTCCAGACTGTGCTCAACCGTAGTTGACAGTAACGAAGTAAATACAATTCCTTACTGTACTTAAGTAGCTTTTTTCATGTATCTGTACTTTACTGAAGTGTTTCTATTTTGAGAGATGTTAACGGCCCTACATTTCAAAAGTCAAATATCTTTTGCGAAAATCATTATGCAAAATCAGTCGTTCCTTTTTCCATTTATGAGTGAATAAAAACTTAACTACTAAATCAGGGTAGAACGCGATCCGTTTTTAACTTGTTTTGATTGCCGCGTGGTGGCATCTACTTAGCACAGATGTTCAGCATCAGTTGAACAGTAAGCAGAACATGTTATGGGTAATAAATGATGGAAGAAACCCTGGCTTTTACTTGCCACAACACCCGTTAAAAAGAGGGTTTTGAGCTCATGATTATTTTAATAAATACCAATTAATACTAATTAATATTATTCTAGTAATAGATCGGTGTGCTAAAAGTTTTCACATAAACTAAGTTGATTAAGCAAGAGTTTTGTTTCAATAATGAATCACGGAACTTTGGATACTTGAGTACATTTGAAGGCAAACACTTTTGTACTTTTATTCAAGTGAAAGTTTAAAGGGAGCTTTTTTTTTTTTACTTTATACACCACTGATGCTCACTGCTCAAATCAGATGCTAAATTAAACAAGTAAATGCTAATATTAGATGTATATCGTAAATATTTTATGAGGGCCTCAATTGGTTTTCTTACTGACCTGGCCAGCTCACTCTTCAGTTTGGCAATCTCCTCAGTGAGCTGCTGGATGCGTTTGACTTGGGCCTCTTTCTCTGATTGAAGCTTCTTACTTTCCTCCTGATTGCTATCTTTCTGCTGACTCACCAGTTGCTACACACACACACACAAAATCATCATCATCATCTGTTCTTGAAAACCTACCAAAATGTGTTGTTTTTTTTATATTCTCTCAAAAAGTACAAATAAAACTATAGCGCTGCAGACCTGAGTGCGATTCTTCCAGCGTTTGACATCCTCCTCTAAAAGTCGCTTCTCAGCCTGCAGCATGCCATTCTGCTCACTCAGATCTGCATTGCTCTCCTGCAGAGGCCTCATGTCTGCCTCTAACTTAAGCATCTGAAAGAAAAAAAAAAAAAGAGCATAGACCATGCTTTAAGAATAAATCCTGGGTGTTTATTAGGTAATGAACAGAGTAGAACATCGATGTACAAAATAAAATATTTCTAAATATAAAAAGGTTATTAGATATGCATCCTTGCCTTGGCCCGATTCTGCTGCAGCTCCTGCTCCAATCGGTTCTTCTCCTCCTTAAGCATCTTGTTGGTCTCGGTCAAAGCATTCAAACTCTCCAGCCTTTTCAGTTTCTCCTCCTGCTGAGCCATGGCCTTTGTATTCATCTGTGAAGATCCGATGAGCAGTTAAAAGCAATTTGCACCAGAAAACAATGCTTATTACTTTGTGACGTATGTGGCTTCCAACCTGTAGTTTGTCTCGCTCGGCTGTCAAACTGTCCTGGACCTCCTTCAGCTCTTTTTCAAGGTGCTCCATGCGCTGTTGGTAGCGCTGTGTTTCTACCTTAGCAACCTCAAACTGAGCCTCAGCGATCTCTTTCTCCCGACGCACAAACCTAAAGTTTGTTGGAATGCACAAAGATACATGTGTGAAATACACAATAAAGATTTACTCCACACAGGGAAGGAAAAAAAAAAAGAAAAGAGATTGCCTGTAGGAATAAAGAAAACATTCACCTGAGGATCTCAAGAATCTGCTCTTGAGTTTTGTCCTCCTCGTTAAAAGAAACGTTTAGAATGCCCTCTCTGGTGGCGTGCTCCTGAACAGTGGCAGCCATTTTAACACCCAACTGTTCGATCTGTTCATGGAGCAATTTGTTCTGCTTCTGAAAGCCTTGTAGTTGCTGCTCCTGTTTCCCCAGCTCCTCCTGAACACAACATCAATGGTCAAAGTGTGAAATAAAGGACTGTGATTGGGAATAAAAGCGGGTACAAAAACTGAAAATTGTGAAGCAAAGTATCATGAAGCCTTCTTTACACTTTACTTTTAATAGGTTACGCCTTTATTTTCATTACCTTTAGGCTTTTCTCTTGCTGTGCCCAGGCTATACAGCCCTGCTGGAGCTCAGAAGTGGACTTTTGAACCTTTTCCTCCATTATTTTGAGGCTTTTTGCTACCTCTTGGACCTGTTTCTTAGCAGTCTGTAAAGCTGCAACGTCAGCAGCATGCAGCATGAGCTCCCGTTCATACTTATTCTGTGCCTCTATAGCCAGCTTAGCCTGCGGAAAAGAGGGCAAAAATTTACTAGTGCTGACTCTTGTACTGTTAAACAACCTGTCATTTTGTTTCTTCAATTTATTTGATAAGAGGATGGTAATCTTTCTACATGCCAACAAAATCATTCCAAAAATGTGTAAAAGTCAAAGTTCAAATAAATGTCAAATATAAAAATAAAAAATAAATACATTTTGGTACATTTATATCGCACATCAAATCACTTAGCTTTAATAAAATATATAAAAATAAAAAGTAAGATTCAGTGATGACAATACTACAATAAATGTATAACTTCAATGCTTTTAAGATTGTGGAAAATCAGATTATTATATGCATATAGAGAAGCAGTCCACACTGTACAATCAATCTTATTTGAAACATGATTATGATTTATTTACATCAAATTGACTGCACTGGTTAAGATCTCACTGAATTTGTGGCAAGGCAGATTTGAAGTCACTATTTATATGTTTTTCATGAACATTATTATTAATATAAAATCAAACTGAGATTATTGGTAGACCCACCTGTTGCTGGCTGTCCTGTGTGGCTTGTTGCTCCTTGGCTGCAGCAGATGATGCTCTCTGTAGTGCATCTTGTAACTCTGTCTGCATTTCTGTCAAACTGTGTTTCAGCTGTTTTACCTACCACAAGGTAAGAGATCAATAAAAAAAATGCTTGTTATACCTAGTCATAAATTTCTTCCTCCTCCTCTTAGTCTAAGACTTGTGAGAGCTGCCTGTATAAAAGTAAAATTCAAAACATCGATGTTGAAATGCTACCATTATGGTAAGTAAAAGTCTGCTTTCTTACATGTTTCTCTACATTCCCCACAGCCTTGAGCTTCTCCTCATGCAGCTCCTGCTTCTCTTTTTCTGCCTCAGCCATCCGGCCCTCCAGCTGCCTGTTAAGCTCCTGGGCCTCCTTCAGTTGGTTCTCAATGGATAATCGTGCCTCCTCAAGTGCCTGAACAGGACATAAGGCACAGGTGGAGTAATCTATCAGTTTAAATCACAGACATGCTGTTTTGCTGGCCATCCCAGAATGTCTCACCTGTTTGTCCTTGCTGATATAATCTTCCAAGCTGAGCACCATAGTCCTGTATTCTTCTAGATTGTTCTGTGCGCTCTTCAGGCGCTCCTGCAGATCAGAGTTCTGATCCTCGGTTTGCTGCAGACGTGAACGCAACTCCTCGACCTCCTGCTCAGGAACACCTGAAGTTTCAGCTAGAGAGAGAAGCAAGAACAAGACTTCAGTAATACAAGTTCTCAAAGTAGCAGGTTTCAGTGTCTGTTGGGTATGAATAGCTTACAAATAACATCTTTGAAAAGATAACAGGCTGTACTAAAACATTTACTATCCAAAGACAAATTATTCATGCAAAAGGACAAATACATGTTTTCTTATTACCCTAAACTGTGCGGCTCATGTTTGCTTAATTATTGGTTTAGTTCTATACAATAAAATGAAAAAGCCTCTATATTGTTAATATATTGAATACTAGAGCAGCATCTACCACTGGATGACACTTTGACAGGCTGTTTGCCGTTCAGATTTTCCGAGTTGCTCAGCTGCTGTCTCAGAGTGGAAACCTGCTGCTCAGTGCTCTTCAGAAGCTCCTTGGTCTTCTGGTGCAGAGCGTTCTGCGCTGCCAGTTGCTTCTTCGCCTCCACCAGCTGTACCTAAGCATGACAAGTCCAACAAACAAGAATTAAAAACAAGACAGGGTATGTGTTTCTATATAATAATGGAAGTTAAATTTAAAGGAAAGAAACTAAACAGGACATGTGCAACTGTTTGCATTGATCAAAATACACCAGGGCTCAATATCTAAACATTAAAACAGTTCTAATGAAAACAATGCAAACCTCTTTAGACATTAACTTTGTATATAAAACAAGGATTAACGCATACTTAATTGCATGAAATGATAACTGTGTATAGTTCTGTACGTGACAAATAAAAGTGAAATCTGAAGTACCCTTCCTGTTGGACAACAGGATTTTAAAACTTGAGCCAGTTCAATAACTAACTAGAAATAAGTCATAATCCATCATCAAATTGTCCATCACTGATAACATAAGTTTTTATTTTTAATTAGTTAGAATATAAAGATACCACATTGTTGTATCATATATAATTTAACCACTGCCATCTTATGGACCTCCACACCTTATTATAAAGAAAGAAAAAATGTATATGATTTTAATGCTTTGGTGAAAAATTATGACCCAGATTTTACACTATTATTATTATTATTATAAAAAATGAGTGAATAGAAGTTAAGTTTCTTTTGAGTACAAGGTTAGAATAAGGCTTACATCTTGGTTGCGCTCCACCATATGCCTCTGTTCTACCTCCTGTTCAACTCTCTTTTTCATCTGTGCAATCTCCTTCTCCAGATGCGTTATCTGATTAGCATAGCGCTGCCTGGTATCCGCCTCAGACCGCTCCATCGTTAGCTAGAACATCAGAGAGCATTGAATATTCACCTTCATGGGTAACACGCATCACAGTGCATTACACAAGAAATTAAGTGTATACTGGGTAATAAGAGTAGTACCTGGATGGACTTTAAGTTGGATAGCAACATGTTCTGTCCACGCTGCTCAGCCAGAATGGACTCCTTCTCCTGGGAAAGTCGACTCTCCACCTGCTTCAACATGTCACGCTCCTTACGCAGATTCTCACATCGTATCTAAAAGAGGAAATAAAAATTCATCTAGAAAGCAAACAATACTTAAAAAAATAATAATAACTGCAAACATATAAGCATCAAACATAACATTCAACCGAGCATGAGTTTCAGACTCACCTCAGCCACTGCTACTTTCTCGTTGGCTTCCCGCAGATCCTGCGTCATGGTGTGGATGATCTGCTCATATTTCTGAGACGTAGAAGAGAGCTTCTGAATCTTCTCCCGCTGGGAGTTGATCTCTCTTCTGTAGCTGTTAAGATTTTCCTGAAGCATCTCATACCTGCCAGGCAGCACAGAGTAGTTAGATATCTCCTGTCTGTTCGCAGGTGGCCGAAACACATTTTGACACCATGAAGTCCTGAAAGCTTATTGCAGCTGCCTGTACTGCATAACAGTTACCAAGCTGCAGTTAATGTTACAGGTAAGTTACAAGATGTGACTGAATGGCCAGTTGAGTCCACCACAAGGAAGAAAGAGAATAAAGAAAAGATGAATTTACATACTTGGTGTCTGACCATTTCTTTTAACAAACAAGCTTGTATACTAGAAAAAGCAGTCAAGCATAATATTGTGAGGCATTAGTCTGTATTGCATATTTTAATAAGTTCATCAGAAAGCTGGTTGTCAAAGTGACTTTTTTTTTTTGAACTGATAAACAGACACAATTTAGAAAACATTTCAAATTGGCCTGTGTGAGTGTGGACTAGGCCCGGGGCATGAAACAGACACTCTGTGGGTTGCTGGTCCCTGACAGCGCAGCACCACTCACCTCTTAGAAGCAAATTCCAGCTGAGAGGAGATTTTGGCCTTTTTGGAGATCAGGTCAGAAACCTGAGACTGCAGACGCTCATTCTGCTCATTCAGAAGCTTATCATTCTCTGCCTTCTCCTTCTTATAGGTTGCAAAGGCTTCATTTAGCTACAGGAAAGGATGTGTACAGTTTATTAGTATAATGATCAAAGCAAACAAAAATGAACAAACTTAATCAGAATTATGATTCTGAACAATAACATCTGGCTTCTAGTCTCAAGTAAAATATTCTCTTCATTAAATAGTTAAACATTAATTAACACAGATGAAGTCAATAGTTCTAGCGTGCTTGGGTCATTATTGCCAGCACTGCTGTGGGACTGACCTGTTTGAAAGCCACTTTAGCCTGTATGGCCTGGGCTACCTCTGAAGCTACAGACTGGCTTATTGCAGATCGAGTAGGTGTAACCACAGGTTTGTTAGTGGTAGAAGACTCTGTGCCACAATCTGAGCCTGAAAAAAACACAAAACATGTACTTCCTTAAAACAAATGTCATAAAAACGTCAGTAGAACAGATAACAAAAACTCAATAATTAATAGACAAAGTTGGCTGTTTTTTTAAAGATTTTGTTTTCACATCCTTATAAGGGAAAGAAAAATATAATTTAAAAAAAAAAAAAAAAAAAAAAAAAGTCTATGACTACATTTTGCACCATAAAAACATTTATAATCATGATTGCTTGTAAAATATTTGGATCACTTAAAGATAGTTTTACATTGCAAATAAGTAAAAATCAGGTATAGTATTATGTATATTTTTTATGCTGAATATAACAACTACTTTAAAATCTGATGATATGAATACATAGGCATTTCCAGGTTCAATAAAAGTTTACTAGTTAGCTTACTCTGTGGAGGAAGGTCTACCCCAGCCGTCTGTAACAGGATGCGGTACATGTCTCTCTGCCTCATGGCCGAGTCAGCCACTTGCTTCTGCTGGTTTCTCTGCTCCTTAAACAGCTCCAACTCCTTATGTGCCTTTTCCAGTTTCTGCTCGAACTCTGTCTGCCTGCAAATGTGATCGATTATGAGGTATAATTAAAACTCAAATCTTGTGATTGGTGAACAGTCGTATGTAAAACAAAGCTACCATGCTCACTTTTCTGACTTGTGATTAAACAAATACACAAAGTAAAATTGTCCCATGATATTATTTATTGATTGAATGTATGTGGAGTTTAAGCTATATAAGTATTTTATATAGTGATCCAACAGAAAATACAGCAAAAGATTAAAAGCGTTCTACAAATTCTCAGTCTGAGAGAAATAAAAACCCTGCCTAAACAGATGCTGAGTTTGGTGATCAGATTGGCATCAAAACAAAAGATACAAGATGAAGTGTATAAATGCATGTAGTCTAGATAAGGGGTCCAAAACCACCGGGCCGTAAACGGGTACTGCCCTTTCAACTCTTTCATGTAAAAAGAATAAATAATTTAATAATGTTTATTTATATTTATTGATTTTGCAGTCTGCAGACAGTTTTATTTTTTATTTTTAATGACCATTTACACCTATACCAATTTCCCGTATTTGTTTCAGTCAGATTTTGTTAATTCATCAATAATGTATTTCCCACTGATTCTGCATTATGGTTAGTTAATGTACATTTTCATTATATATGTAATAATGTATTGTGTGAAATTGGTCTATGGTGTGAAAAAAACTGAACTGCTGGTCTAAATGGTTTACTTGTAATGTACCTGGCAATCTTGGCCTCAGTTGTGCTCTTCTCATGTTGCTCCTCCAGCTCTCGTATCTGGATGAGGAGGTTCTGGTTTTGCTGCTGGAGCTCCTCCACACTGCGGAACGCAACCTGGCGTTGGCCTTGAATCTCAGAGCTGCTGCTTACGGCGGAGTTCACCTCATCTCGTACTACTTTGGTCCCTCTCGCCTCCTCCAGCTCCACCAGCAACACACGCACCTGTCACAGGTAATATTGTATAAGAAATGGGTTTTCTCCCTAGACGCATGATGCAACAATGCAATATGTAATCAGACAACAGTACCTGCTGAGACAAGTCTGCTATCTGTTTCCGTGCCCTCTGATTCTCTTTCTCCAGCAACGTGGCTCGCTTATTCACCTCATTCGTTTCTTCCTGTTGTTTATTCATCTCCTGGGAAGAAATAACATTAGCAGATGACCAAAGGCGTAATGTTTTTTATTTCCAGGTTAAAAATAAAAACATTGATCTTTATGGCAAATGATGGAAAGTCGTTAAAAATAATTAGTAACATTAAAATCTACTAAACTAAACCCAAATAGATGGGTATATTTCAGGAAATAGCCTGAATATTTCAAAGCTACATTTAATTTACGGTAATTTCCAGACTATAAAGCGCACCCATATATAAGCCGCACACACAGAATTTTACAAATATTTTTATTTTTAACATAAATAAGCCGCAGGTGTCTACACTAATGTACTTTACACAGGCTTTAACGAAAGACACGTTAAACACGGTGTAACAGGTGAAATATGTTGCGGTTCCTTTAGGAGCATAGCGGTATTTTGGGAAAAGACCGGCACAGCATTTTTCCGTTATTACTGCATGTGTTCAAAATGAGGATTATGTGTTTATTATTTTCTGATGCTCATTTCTAAGTTTCTTTGACTAACCCGTAACGCTGTTGCCAAGAAAAATAAAAAAGCACGAGTTTTGGAAACCTGTCTGTGATTATATGATTTCTGTTGCAACTGTAGTTAGTGAGCTCTCCCTTCACCCAGACTCAACGCGTTACAACGGCTTGTATCTAAACAGTAGCCGACCAAGTAATTCATTGTTCACTGTCTTCCTCCTTCCTTTCACAACTATTTCTCTCGGGAGTTTATCTTTTGGCATCGTCGTGCGTAAAAAAAACAACATTTTTTTCTCCCGATGCCGTGCAGCTCAGAACACCGGTGAGGTGCGTTTTTTCGTTTCCGTTCGGAAATTTCATTGGTCTAATGTTATGTCGCTCAATTTTTTGTCTTAAAGTTAAAATTAGCCGCTTCGTTGTTTAAGCCGCGGGGTTCAAAACTTAGGAAAAAAGTAGCGGCTTATAGTCCGAAAAATACGGTAGCTTGATAATTTTATTTTAATAACAATTATAAATTAAATTTAGTAATATATAATAAATGTAATATATTTAGATCCTTCACTTTCTACCTTGACCAACTACTAATAATGACTTAATACACTCTGCATTCTGGATTACAGTCACTGCGTACTTTTAAAATGTATAAATTATTGACCCTTAATTGATAAAAAGAAAAAAAAGATTTTCTTTAACACATTTGGAGCTACCTGTACACATACCCACATAACATACCTTCATGGTTTGCTCAAGTTTCAAGCTGATGCTGTTCATGGACTTCTGTGTGTTCTCAATCTCCTCCCTCTGCCTCTTCATTACAGACGTCTTGCGCTCGGTCTCTGATCTGGCTTCAGTTAGAGCCTTGTTGATTCGGCGGTTCTCCATCTTTTCCAGTTGCAGGTTGTCCTGAGCCTCCACAAATGCATTATACAGCTAGCAGAGAGCATAAACAACAAGAAGTTAATAATCTGGCTGTGTCCCAAATAACGGTTTATTTATTTATTTAGATAGATTTAGGGAGGAACATAAACTGTCCCAGAATAGGTAAAAAAATAAAAGTAAAATCATCATAAAGTGAATCCATTAACACACACAAGAACATGATGAATTATTACGAAAGTACTTTTCAGGAAATCTGAAAAATAATATCTCCAGTATGTGTCACTTTTTAATTCAATACCGAATCAATATTGTTGAGAATTTTTATGAATGAGTCCTGAAAATAAGAGCTTTTGTCCTACCTCCATAAGCTTCATGCCAGGTTTCACAATCTTGGCCACTACAGCTGCAGTTGGAGACAACTTGGTCAGGTCCTCTTCAGTGAGAGCAGGTACTCCTGTCCCGAAACAGAACACATCATTTATTACTTCAATACAAGAACACAAAGATAAAATGGCGTAAACCTTTTTTTAAAATTTAGTATCAGACATGCTATATAGAAGAAAAAGATTACTGGGAAGTAAAATTAAACACTGATGATTAAACACTGCACCTCTCCGCTTGAAGTCTGCAAGGCATGTATTGGCATTCTCCACCTCTTTCTCTAAAGTACTAATCCTCTCCTGCAGCTCGGCTTTAACTGTACCATGTGATCCCTCCAGCTCAGAGAGTTTCTTCTCAGAGGTTTTGTTAGCTGTTGACAAGAAGAACGATATGTATAGAGCATACAACCATGTTGTAAAACATGAAAAGATTTTGTGTTTGTAGACAAATTTCTCACTTTCTACTGCGTTCTTTAGCAGTTTGTTGAGCTCCTCCACACCTCTGTTGAGTTCCGCGTTCTTGGCCTCAGCGTCGGCTGCTGCGCTCTGTAAATGATGAGAGTCTCAAAACAAAATAGAGGCTGTGCAGTGTGTGTTGGGAAACCTAACATCAATCGTGACAGTAATTCAATCTTAGATTCATTCATATGATCTGTATAATAGTGATTTATTTTTAATTTAGCTGTGAATTTCCTTTTGGGATCCATACTTAATCTAAAGAGACAGATGATAACATTTACATAATACCAGGACTATGGGCAATAAAATGGCACCAAATTATATTGTAGTTTCGCCAAGATCTATATTTATCATTGCAAATTATGACCTGGGTGATGGAAAGCAATAATTTCTATCAATATATGGGTATTTTTTATCTATCTGACCTTGTATAAATTGCAGAGTCTCATGTTTGCATTCAGCTCATTGCGATATTTTTCCTCCATGACAATGCACTGATCTTTCTCCTAAAGCAAAAGGAAGACACAGAAGATCAAGTTATAAAGAATCATTAGGTGAAATTATGGCATTGGTAATTATTTGCCTGCCTCTCTCTCTCTCTCTCTCTCTCTCTCTCTCTCTAACAGTTAATAAGACAAAGAAAATGCATCTTTGGAGATGTATTTTTTTTACATTGACCCACCTCCTTCAGCTTGGCCATCAGGTCCTCAGTCATCTTCTGCATGTTTTCACTTGTTCTCCTGAGTGTGTTGACCTCCTCCTGAAGTCTGATCACCTGGGAAATAGAAGTTGCAGGAGTTAGAAGGTATCAGAAAAATTGTACACAAGATCATGTAGAAGTGTAATGTTCGGTACAGCGAAGATGACATACCTCATCAGTCTTGGTCTCCAAAGAGCACTTGAGCTGCAAGTTCTCTATTCCCTTCTCTTTAGTCACCGTGAGAAGCTCCTCAGTTTTGCTTTTTAGCTCAGAGTTTAACCATGCATTTTGGTTCTGAAGAAGCTCCTTCTCTTGATCCATTCGCTTTTCCCGATGCTGCAAAGTGGGATGCACAGAGCTTATTTGACACAATACTTTTTCCGATATTCACCTTGATCTAAACCAGGCTTGTACGTTTAAAGACAACCAAATACAACCTGACTGCATAACAGTACACAAACCTGAAATGGACACACTGTTCTATACCATTTTTTATTATAATGAAAAAACAAAAAACAAAACATGTATTATACATAGAAAGAGTGATTATGTTCACCTGTATTGAGAGCTCAGATGACTGGAGCTCATCCAGTTTCATCTGAAGCTCCATCTTCACTTTGCTGGTTTCCTCCAGTTTCTCACTGATACGATTATAGTCCTCTGCATAGAAGCCAACATCAGGAATTATTTGTGGAAAATAAGCTTGACTTGATCAGTATAAAATAAGGTTCATGCTAAACTAAATCACTGGTAGAAGAAAAAGCAAAATTACCAGTAAGATTTTCCATCTCTTGTGCTTTCTTCTGGAGCAAGCGAGAGAGCTCTCTGTTCTCTGCCTCAATTTCATATTTGGCTTTTGGAGGTTTATCCTGAAACAGATTTTTAATTAAAGATTTTTTGCATATATTTCTATCATCAACAAACTGACACTGTTGGTAAAACCATCTATTACTAAATTATTTGCTACTTCCAATATCTACATTTGTATCAGAAACACATGAGACCTAATGTGACATTACAGGCTCCGCATTTCATTATCATTTTGTCTGGGGAAAATCGGAGCACCGCTGACATTTCTGGTTTCATTTCAGTTTTTTTTCCCCCCTACACTGCACAGGTAAACAATACAAAAAGTTCAAATAATAGGGGCTTACAACTTTATTAGCTGGAAGATTAGACACTTGGTCATAAGTATGATATGTGCTTTTACCCATCGCATTCCACATTTAGTCACAAATTGCTCTTGTAATTCCCTCCACTCCTTCACTGAATTTTGGAGTGGGTTTGTGGATATTTGTGTTTATCAGCCACGAGGGTGTTAGTAAAAGGTACTGATGTAGGTGAGGTGTGGAGGCCTGAGGTGCAGTCAGTGTTCAAATTCATCCCAAAGGTTTTCAGTAGTGATGAGATCAGAGCTCTATAACAGGCCACTCACTTCCTCTAGAGACCATGTAAAGCAGATCTTCATGGAGCTTGCTATGTGCACAGAGGCATCGTCATGCTGGAACAGGTTTGGGTTTCAAGTAATACAAAATTTTATTATACGGTATCCAAAGACATATACAACGGTGTGCCTCCAGCTTTGTGGTAACATGTGTTTCTTCTCCAAACAAAGGCAAGAAAGGTCAGGTGTCCCAATACTTTTGCCCAGATAGTAGATCTTAATAAAACAAAGCAAACAAACCTTTGCCAAGTGCATGCAAAAATCACAAATTGAATGCTGTACCTGCTGCAATGTTTCTTCATCATCACCAGCTGCTTTTAGCTTCTTGAGTTCTTCAACTATACAGGACCATAATGTTACTGGATTGATACAATTATCTAGTAACAATACATCAGAATCTGACTGCACGTTTGCTTTAATGCTGAAGACTAAACAGAGTGACTATACATGGATGTAAAAAAAACAAAAACATGACAAATACTACAAACATTTCCTGTTGTATATACATTTTGTAGGATAAGGATGTAAATATTTGAAAAAACAAATTCCCACACATAACCTGACGTGGCTCTTCTTTAGCAGTGTAGGAGCAAATGTGGAAAAGACGTCATATAAATTGTTGTGAAGCCGTCTTCACTCACCAAGTCGGCTGTTCTCCTCTTTAAGCGTTTCACATTCTTTACTGTTGGACACAAGCTGTTCCTGCAACTCCACCAATTTATTTTCAGTGTTGGCTGCTTGTTGTTCTGCACAAACACACACAGTAAAGTGACAATTATGACAATAATGCAATGTGTCAAACTGATGTTCTACCCTGTATGTTAAATCAGAAGCATGTGCAGTTCAGCCTTAGAGTTTAAGATACAACAGTAAAGCTGAACCACACAACTGTATGACTATAAAAGTGCACATCACTGTAGATATTACTCCATGCAACCACCATGGTCTTGACCAGGATAAGTTACTGCACTGATAAATTGATCTTTAACGGCTCGTTTAGTACCATTATTTAATAAAATAAAAAAGGCTAGAAGTAAATCTGTTTACATTAGAAAGCATCTTTAAATAATACAGCTCTAAAAAGCGAAATCTCAGATACCGGTTAGGTTGACAGGACATATTAACTTCAGTCTTCACCAGAATGCAAAGTCTAAATTTGAAAAGCCAATATTCCCATTATCCCCATATTATCACTAATCACTGCGGTGTATTCCAAAGTTTTTCAAATGCTCATCTTGGATAGATCTTCATTAAAAGTATTAATCTATGTGAATCCATATTCTAGCCATCCTACTGTCACAAACATAACATTTTATCACAGTCAAGTGGTACACAGTGAAACAAAACAACGATCCCCTGAGGATATTAAGATGTAAATCCATAGAACGCTTCCATGAACAAAAGAAGACAATAGCTATAATCTATCATTTTATATTTTGTCTTTTAGTCCAAAAGCAAAATCTTCCTTCATCATGTTCCCCAAATTTTAATAAACCAGATCATCATTTGCATAACCTGTTAATCGTGCAATATGCTAATTATAGAGTTGTGACGTCACATTGTAAGCATGCTCTGAACTACATATTTGTGTGAAGACTTGAGTGAGTAGGTGCGCCATTTATTTATCAGGAAATTATTTTAAATGGGTTGTTACACAACGCACAGTGGGTATTAGGGGATATTTGGACCTGATTAAACTTCCACAAATTCGGTTTACACCAAAGGTGAAAGGTTTAGCTTGGTCCAGAACCATAATTTCCCCTTTGGGTATTAATAGTGCATTTATCTCTCTATAGAGGAGCATTTTATCTCGACAGGGTTGTGTTGTATTGTGAGATCAGCTATGGGGCTCAATGTGGCGCCATGCATCTTCCATACATCAGTGTATTGAGTAAGAGTTGCTCTTCTGGGTTTATTTACAGCATTTGCTACCAATTCTGTACTTTCACTTTCGCGTTAAGATTCGCCGCGATGATTCTCAATACCGACTATTAACTATTTCCACCGACTTCGACCAAGTTAGCTCGGCCTGGCCTGGCCTAGCCTAGCCTGCTGCTCACCGCAGTCCGCCTTGAAGCTCTCATGGTTGGTCCTGAGCGACTCCAACTCGGCCTGCTTTCCCGTGAGGAACCTCTCGAGCTTGCTCTGGGCAGCTTTGGTCAGTCGGGTTATCTCATTCCTTTCCAGCACTTGCTGCAGCGCCGTCGCCATGATCCGTGCGCAACAACGAGAGCCGTTAACCCCCCAAACTACAGCAGCACCGCTGCGGCTCCGCGACGTCAAAACCGGGCCACGGTTCACACAACGAAGAGACGGTCGCGTGCGCCGCGTTCGACGTTTCTGATTGGTCCGTCTTCCTTCCCTCTCGCCTTCACTCCCCTCGATAGGAAGTCTCGCGCGAACGTCGCAGCGCCATCCTGCGCTCAAAGGCCGCCCGTACAACTCAAACTGTCCAATCAGGAAGCTTTATTTGTCAATGACGTGTATTTTATGCTGCGACGCATCGACGCTTGTTCTGTATCCCAAATACCTGTTCGCTCCCTATTAAAGCGCTTGACGTACAATCTAAAATGGCGTCTTTTTTACACCCTAGGTAGTGCACTACCTCTTTTAACGCTGCGCTATTTGGGATTGGGCCACGTAGCCATACGTGTCCAGCTTTTACTCATGCCCAGAAAGCAGAATCGCATATGATATACTCTGCCCGTCCAAAACCAAAATAAAGTAACAACCTGGATTTAACTAAGCAAATAGGTAAGATTCTCCGATTGAATAATTACTGCATGGATTATTATGTTTCAGCTGACAGTTATTTAACCCTAACTGATGAAGATTTCCTTAAACAACCATGTCAGAAGACACATCCTGTGGTCGTGGAAAAGATGTTCATCTGTCCAATTATTAAACATCTGAGCAGATTGCTGAAACTACTAAAATTTACCAACTGTCCGACGCATTATTAAAAACTGGATAGTGGGGAATCATCAACTTTGAGGAAGAAATGTGGTCTTGAGAAGAAAAGAATCTTGAATAATCGTGAAAGGTTTGGTAAAATCAAATCGCAAAGAAACAACAGTAGATCTCACGACTATGTTTAATAGTGAAAGTAAGAGCATTTCCACACTCACAATGCGAAGGAACTGAACCGCTGTGGAGCCTTAAAAAATTCAAAAAAAGAGAAGCAGATGCCTACTGTACAAGCGTGTGGGGGCATATGATATGATCTGGGGATGCTGCAGTTGGTCAGGTCTCAGTTCAGCAGTATTTTGTGCCCAAAGAATGATGTCAGTTGACTACCTGAATATACTGAATGATCATGTTATCCAATCAATTGATATTTACCCCCCTGAAAGCATGGGCATATTCCAAGATGACAGTGCCAGGATTCATCAGGCTCAAATTGTGAAAGAGTGATTCAGGGAGCACAAGACATCATTTACACACATGGATTGGCCACCACAGACTACAAATCTTTGGGATGTGCTTGAGAAGACTTTTGCAAGCAATCCGATTCTCACATCATCAAAACATGATCTTGGTGAAAAGTTAATTCAACTCCGGATGGGAATAAAATGTGACATTGCAGAAGTTTATCAGAATGAAGCCAAGGAGAATACGTGCCGTAATCAAAGCAAAAGTTGAAGGGGCAGTGTATAATCAGGTCACTCCAATGTTTATTTTATATTTGAGTGTTAAATAATCTAAGATCTTAAAAGGATTTACGTTTAAAAAGCATGTCCTACCCTGTAAAAGTTTTCACAGCCTGTTATCGGAAGCTACCAGTCTTCTGGAAAGGTGTAATAATCAGGATCACTTTTATTGCCAAATATCATGGGTTACATTGATAAGGAATTAGTCATGGCAACAAAAAACAAAAATGTGCCCAGTCCGTGTGAGTGATTTAATTAAAGCGACATGACCATCATTCCCGTTGCTTACACACTAATGATGTAATTATGAGTTTCACGTGCTTACACATAAAATACAGCATGCTTGGTCAGATTATATTTCACATGACGTAGATCATCATGTCTTTATTGTACAGTGGTCTGTTCTCATGGTCTTTTGAATTTGCAGGATGGGCAGAGGCTATATTGTTGAAGAGAGTGTGGAGAAGTATCTGACCAACTTGTCAGCAGCTGCGGGATCATGTGAGACTGGACTGTTCATTGGCCAGGTGAGGTTTTTATAGTCATATTTATGTCATTTTAGTTGTGCATCATTTCTTTTCTTTTTTTACCTTTTGATTTTAAATTAAAAGTCTATTTATGGGCCAGTACATATCAAGTCAAGTCAAGAGGCTTTTATTGTAGACGAAAAACAGTACAGACAGACAGTGCAGACAGACAGACAACAGAAGATAATACACATAACACAAGAGAGTGCTGACCAGTAAACCTACTGTATACTTTGAATATACAATACTGTGCAAAGAGAACTATAAAAACTATAACCAAGATTATATGTAAACATACACAATGCAGTGCAAAAACAGCAGTAGCAGTAGCAGCAGTCAAGAGGTGCAAAAAACAGCATGTAAACAGAATAAATAATAAATAAATAAATAAATAAATGGTGGTGGAATGGATTGAGTAATGAGTGTGTGTTAAGTATATATATAGATGCAATACTGATATTGCTGCATTTTGATCAAGTTATGTTGCTGTAGTAACACATTCATGTCAGTTCAGACTTACAGTATGTCAGGATCAAAAATCCACACCACGTCAGTTTAAAATCACGTCAGGATCAGGAATAAACTTTACGTCAGTTCAAAATCATGTCAGGATCAGGAATCAACTTTACGTCAGTTCAAAATCATGTCAGGATCAGGTATCAACTTTACATCAGTTTAAAATCATGTCAGGATCAGGAATCAACTTTACGTCAGTTTAAAATCATGTCAGGATCAGGAATCAACTTTACGTCAGTTTAAAATCATGCCAGGATTAGGAATCAACTTTACGTCAGTTTAAAGTCATGTCAGGATCAGGAATCAACTTTACGTCAGTTTAAAATCATGTCAGGATCAGGAATCAACTTTACGTCAGTTTGAAATTATGTCAGGATCAGGAATCAACTTTAAATCAACTTTACGTCAGTTTAAAATCATGTCAGGATCAGGAATCAACTTTACGACAGTTTAAAGTCATGTCAGGATCAGGAATCAACTTTACGTCAGTTTAAAGTCATTTCAGGATCAGGAATCAACTTTACGTTAGTTTAAAGTCATGTCAGGATCAGGAATCCACCCCACATCAGTTTAAAGTCATGTCAGGATCAGAAATCAACTTTACGTCAGTTTAAAATCATGTCAGGATCCGGAATCTACCCCAAGTCAGTTTAAAGTCATGTCAGGATCAGGAATCAACTTTACGTCAGTTTAAAGTCATGTCAGGATCAGGAATCAACTTTACGTCAGTTTAAAGTCATGTCAGGATCAGGAATCAACTTTACCTCAGTTTAAAATCATGTCAGGATCAGGAATCAACTTTACGTCAGTTTAAAGTCATGTCAGGATCAGGAATCAACTTTACGTCAGTTTAAAATCATGTCAGGATCAGGAATCAACTTTACGTCAGTTTAAAATCATGTCAGGATCAGGAATCAACTTTACGTAGGTTTAAAGGATCTACTTAATGCCAGTCAACAGCATGGACTGTATTTGTGTACACTCCCTGATATAAAATAATCATTTCAGACCCGTAAAAGACCTGATATTATACTTATTTTCAGACTGATCCATCACTAAGCCATTATACAAGCATTGTATATATCAAAATAAAGATCTTGTATGTAAAAGGATGCATGGTGTTGCAGCATGTATTGTTGCTGCCCCATATGCTTCAGAATCCAAAGACATTTTATATCCAGTTCTCTGCTTCCAACTTTGTGTCAGCAATACAACAAATGAATTTTGTGGCCAGGTGTCCACAAACTTTGGGTTAAATAGCACAGATGCAAAGTGTCCAAGTTCCCAGTAACAAGTAAATATGCCAAATATTCTGCCCTTAGTGTTCAGCACAGAGGGACTTTGTGGTTCTGGCTGTCCAGACGCCTTACAGAGAGACTGAGGGAGCCACAGAGGGCAAGAGAACGCCAAGCTCACTGGACAGCATTGATGTTGAGTGGGTTGCTGAGCATGCCAGGCAGGTGAGGAACATGTACAGGCTGAAACTTTCACATTGTAACCCAAAGTCAAAGAGAGAGGGTTTGTGTTATTGTCTTGGTTTATTTGAGGAAGTCTTCCTCAGAAAGCATCACAATAATTGAATATGTATTAACACACAATTTAACATATGTATAATGTTTCACAATGACTCACATGATAATTTAGACAGTGTGAATTTTTATCGATATTTTCTCTACTTGTAGGTTTCTCGGATGCTCCCTGGAGGTGTGAGCATTCTGGGTTTGTTTCTCATCGCCCCACCCGAGGTGTCAAAAGAAGCACAGAACACACTAAAAAAGGTGTTAAAAAGATGATTCCTGTCAAAAATGTTATGCTGAAAGTAGGGATGTCAACGATTAATCGACGATCGATTAATTGTCGATAAATATTTTAATCGATAAACCTTATTGACGGTCGATTAAGCATGATCACCATTAACGTGCATAGTTTGAGACGTAGGCAGCTAGCTGGTTTGCCAACCGCCAAAAGAGGACGACGCACGCGGCTTATGCCAAAACATGTAAAGTACAGCAGTTGTGAAGGAAAATGAAGCGAGCACGCAAGAGTTTTGTTTGGGATCATTTTATTTCAAATTAAGGAATTTCCTAAAATGCAAAAACTGAAAAAGTGTATTTGATTTTCATTCACTTTATTTCCGTGAAAATAGCTGCCGTTGTTGTTCAATAGAATATTCAAAATAGGCTCATTAAAACACAAACGCACACACTCACACGAGATGAAATATGCGTAGATCTTTACAAAATACACATGGATTATAAAGCATGTGAAAAGCACACACAAGATAAAATGCACTTAGAACGCTTGGATTATGAACTGGGTTGAGCGAGCGGAGTGGAATCTTCAGAAAGGCGCTCTGCGCTATTAAGGAAATATTACCACTCCGCTTCGCTCAGCTCATATGCCAGAGTGCATCTGAGACTGCGTTATATTAGTCATTGTATTTGAATTAAATAATTATATGAAATGATCAATCGATTCATTTTATAATCCTACTAGCCTTTTATTTACAGTAAAAACCCTTTCCTTTGTGGGAGGACGCTTGCGTTTTTAGTGTCATTGCACAACAATTCATGCGATAACTACTGTAGTATGAAGGTTAACGATTAATCGATTAATTGATCGTTAATTTAAACGACGATCGATCATGAGAATTTGTCGAAATTGACATCCCTAACTGAAAGTCAGAAAAATGCTGATCCAGTAATTCCCCTGCTTTACCGGTTAATCGCGGAATTGCATTTGCCACATAACTAATTAGTTTGGCTGATTTTCCCGGTTTCTCGCGGATAGCCCAAAAAACTTATAGGGAATTTTTTTATGGAGTTTTATGTTAATAATAGAATTTATTACTAAAAATCGAATCATTAATTATAAAATGAAGTAAACTGTTTATACAGTACTGTATACATAAAATAGCATTTTTGAGGTTGCGTCCGTGTATCGTGGCAGTTTTGGAACGTAACCACAGTGATAAACGGGGGATTACTGTATCATGATGCACAATTTGGAAAGCTCTACATTTCTACTGTGTCCTCACTAGAATGTGTGTTTTCTTTAGTTTGTCTTTGCTGTGGATAAATCCTTGTCTAAAAACAAGCTGTGGGATCTATCAGAGGACGATGTGACTGAGCGCATCACCCTGCACATCTGTTCCAAAACAAGAAAGTATCCTTATTTGTGTGGGAAAAGAACAAACACTGTGGGTCCAAGATGATTTAGGACACAGGGTTATTTACTATGATCTATAAACCTGTACTATATTTCATAGTGAAGCCGATTGCAGCAAGTTATAGCACTTAGACTGCCAGGATTATATTTCAGTTCATTGTAGTTTATCCTGAATATTGCTCAGTAACATTGTAAATCCTCCTTAAGTTTCTGCCAACAGAGCCATCTGCAGAACATTTGATGTGAAAGATCCAAAGGTATGCCCCTGTAGTCTGGGTATATAACTACATTTCTCTGATGTTTACTACACTATCATTCCTGTACACTACATCTCATTTTTTTCCTTCAGTGTTCAGCAAAGCCTGCAGATTGGAGGTATCAGAGTGGCATCTCATCCTCGTGGCCCCTGATCACCTGCAACGTGCAGCTCGACTTGCAGATCCCTGTGACATCAGAAAATGTTGACGGGTCCATTAAGGTGAAAAAATGCTACTGCTGAAATGAATCACATTTAATCATTATAAATATGGCGTTCATTTAAATTTTGATGTAAAAGTTGCACAAAGTCGCATCAGGCTATTCGGGTGAAAGGCACATCGCTAGATATTAGGTTTCAGGACCATATTTGGAAGTGATTCAAACCAAATTGGGAAGTAACCCTAGATTCATTATTAGTATTGGACAAAAGTAGAAGCCAGCGATCTGCACTCAGCATTTTTTTTTTTATCTCTGATTGTATGGTAGAAGAGTGAAAAGATTAATTTGAATGGAATATTTGGTGCTTAATGACAGCTCAGTGCAACTTTGAATTCTGCAGCTATAGTCCTTTCCTGCTCTTTCTAAATACACACCGGCATGTACGCTGGCCAAGGAGCGGCGATCTGGCTGTTTTTAGACCGTTTCTACTTGGCATATTAAATAGCGTACCTGCCAAAAAGATGCTCTTTTCAAAATCAGGAACATGCAGGTATGTAATTAGTTCTGAAGCTATAATAAGTTATATAGTTGGATAGGCACATAGCCAGTCTACTGTATTTTATGGCTTCCAAGGTAAAGGTAATTGATTGGAAAGTGAGATATAAAGTATTGTTTATGTATTTATATGTGTAAGTAAGAATGATTTCTGTGTGTGGTATGTTACAGGATCGACTGAGGACATGGGCTAAACAGATCGAGGCTGCTCTCTGTCTCATAAACGGCAAAGCTGTAACAGATGACTCTGAGCTCCTGTCAGGGCCAGTGAGTTTGTTTCCCCCAAAGGCATTTTTGCAGCTTATCCTTTTTATTTACCATGTTAATGCCTTGTAAGTAAGCGTACCAGTCACATCTCCAGTTCACAAGTAAGAATACATATAGCCGACATATATATTTATCCATTTCACCAAACAGCAAAATGAGTGTGTATTGCAGACCTGCCCACACATTTTGCACAGGAGGGCTGCATGTTAGTGAGAATTAGAAAGTGATTGTCTTTCATACAAGAGCCACAGATAGATAGATCACTTTATATATCCCAGAAGGAAATGAAAGTGAAAAGCATTTTATGTGGGAAATGAGAGTCTTTTTAAGCAAGCAATTCTAAATGATTTCAAAGCAAGCGATTGTAAACCAAATACGGATCTGCACGGGAGCTTCAAGGATGGATTTGGACTGTAGTTGATGTCAACAGTCTACTAAAATGGCTCCGGACAACAGGTTGCATTTAATCACCGATCACTGCACATCTCAGCAAAGATGAACTGTAATATATGGACATTAAGTGCCACCCAGATGAGGATTGTTTCGCTTTAGAGTCTGGTTCCTTTCAAGGTTTCTTCTTCATACCAGTTTTTCAGGGTCAAACATACAATAATAAGGAACAAACTAACGCATTATTTTATTACCGCTTATCTAAAGCTGCTTTCAGACAGTGTCCACTGTTAAAATCGTTATATAAATACAAATTAACTGAATTGAATTAGATCATTTTTACAGTTCTGCAATGTATTCCATAAAGCGTAATACCAGACTGAAGTGCTCAGGAAAAATAGTGATTCAGGTTAAACCTCCTATTTGTTTAATAATAAATGTGTATTTTTGACCAAATAGTTTAAGCCGACCAACTACATATGATGTAAAGGCTTATAATGTCTCACTTTGTTTGCTCGCTACTAGTTTTTGAAATATAATTTATGTTCGCTTTCTGACACAGAAAAAGGGCACAAAGGCGAGCCAACAGCAGTCATTTAAAGCACAGATCCTCGTCTCAGCAGTGAGTATAATGTGGATAAATTAAGGAAGCAATAGTGTGAGATGTTTCTCTGTTTAATTAAGTGTGTGAATCAGGACAACACAGATGTGAGCCAGATGTCCAACGCTGTGGTGCACGAGTGCAGCGGCTCGGTGTGTGTGAGAGGAACAGTTCACTGCAGAGCTTACATTCATACCAACAAACCTAAAACCAGACATGCTGCACAGGTGAGCATAACATGTTATTATTATTTTTATTTAGCCATGCAGTTAAACACAGTTTTCTTGACCTTTGTAAGCATACATGAGTAGTCTTAGATTTTTCAGTAACTCAATATTCGTAAGGCAATTTTTTTTCTTTATATGTTACTTTCTTTGTTTTTGCTACTGCTTTCACAGGCACTCAAGAGGGACGTAATGAACACTGTTTTCAGTCGAGTGGAGATGCTTCTGGAGGATCTGCTCATGAGTGAAGGAGGTAAAGCATAATGCATGATACAAATTAAAGTTTCAAATAATTAATATTTTAAAGCTTCTTCAATGGGGGTGGCCGAGTCGGTCTGATAAAGAAAATGACATTGGTCGGCATGACTTCTTCTTTCGGCTTCTTCGGGGTCTCCACAGCGCGTAATCCGTCTCCATACCAACCTTCTCCTTGGACTTCCTCTTTTCCTCCTTCCTGGTGGCTCAATCCTCAGCATTCTTCTACCGATATACCCCATGTCCCTCCTCTGCACATGTCCTAACCATCTCAATCTCGCCTCCCTCACCTTGTCTCCAGACCGTCCTACATTCGCTGTCCCTCCAATAAACTTGTTTCTAAACCTGTCCATCGTCGTCACTCCCAACAAAAACCTCAACATCTTCAGCTCTGCTACCTCCAGCTCCACCTCCTGTCTTTTACTCAATGCCACTGTCTCTAATCCATACAACATCGCAGGTCTCACCACAGTCCTATACACTTTCCCTTTCACTCTCACAGATACTCTTTTATCACAAATCACTCCTGCTATCACTCTTCTCCACCCACTCCACCCTGCCTGCACTCTTTTCTTCACTTCTCTAACACACTCTCCATTACTTTGCACTGTTGACCCCAGGTACCTGAACTCCTCCACCTTCTCCACCTCTTCTCCCTGCAACTGCACCACTCCACTGCCCTCCCTCTCATTCACACACATGTACTCTGTCTTACTCCCACTGACTTTTATTCCCCTTCTCTTCAGTGCGTACCTCCACCTCTCCAGGCTCTTCTCAACCTGCCTTACTCTCACCACAAATCACATCATCCTCAAACATCATAGTCCACTTACCTTGTCTGTCAATCTGTCCATCACCGCTGCAAACAGGAAAGGGCTCAGAGCCGATGTTAGTAACTAGAAGTCAACCGATAGTGTGTTCTACCGATAGCCAGGTTGGAAAGTACTTGCAGTTAACCGATTAATCAATCGATTTTTTTTAACCAGTATTCATTAAAAAAAAAAACTAACACTATATGTAAAATAGTACTGAACTTTATTTAAAAAAAACAGTACGTGAAAATGTGCTAAATAAAATAAATACAAATATATTCATTAATACATACAATTATAGAATTGATAAATAATAAACATCACATTGCGGCAGTGATTCGCCACTAGAGGGCGCTTTCGTAATGACTGGAAAACAATTGGTATGGAAACTCTATTGGACCTCTGTTAATAACCAAGGGCAATTTTTGTTTGATAGCCAACATTTATTAAATACAGATATGAACTTAGTAAAACATATTTAAAATTACATTTTCAAAATATGTCTCTGGCATTGTTCAGAGGGCTGTTCGTAGTTTGGGGACCTCTGGTTTATGCATTAAACAGGCTCTGGGTTACTAATTATAGAAGTTATGACCAAGTGGACACTAGATGGCGCTGTAAGAATATAAAATAATTTGTTCTTCTCACATGTCTAGTTTTAAAGGTGTGGATAGAAGAGTTCCATGAATTTCTCTCAGTGGAGTCGTAATGTTAACAGCTGGCAAAATTCCTAAAGCATCGTCTAAATGTCTGGGAATATCAGATATCTTTCTGCTTTGTTTCATTATACGATTATACGCAGCTGCCAGATTGACTGAAATATCCTGGAAAATAAAAGTTTAAATACATTAGGAAGGAACACATTGGAGGTTTACTGAAAGTTGCTTTCAGTTGCTTTCATGTTCGGAATCACTTTGATTCCGAACATGAGCTTTTTGGACAAGATGCATTTGGAAGAGCTCAACAGAAGGTGTTGAGCTTTAATCTATATTATAAGGGCAGTTTGAATTGATTCTATACCCTGCAAATGCTGGAATGTACTTAAATTGAACTTTATAGCCGCTGTATGAACTGTGTAAAAAAATAAATAAAAAGATATGCTAAATATTGTAAACCGCATAGTCATGCTCCTTGAACTGGAAACAAATGGGGTTAAACAAGAAAAACACTGGCTTTCGTAATTATGACTTTGCAGACCAGTCTTCAGGGTCAGTCTGAGAGCAAAGATAAATGTTTTTTCAATAGTAGTTGAAGATATGAAAACGTAAAACTTATTGCATACATGCGCTTAAAGGAATTAAGTGTTGGTTTTGCGCATTCGAAAGTAAAAATATGATCTAA
This sequence comes from Silurus lanzhouensis, assembly GCA_039877035.1. Classification (NCBI taxonomy): domain Eukaryota; kingdom Metazoa; phylum Chordata; class Actinopteri; order Siluriformes; family Siluridae; genus Silurus; species Silurus lanzhouensis. The sequence continues at coordinate 4,371,236 of JBCEWE010000333.1, forward strand.
TTTAATTGCTGTCTCTGCAGATCTGGCATGCGGACAGCAGGATCTTCCTCGGCGTGTATTTGCCCCCATATTTGGCTCTGGACTGAGTGTGTGTGACTACATTTTCCCAGATGAGAGCACTGCGGATGTGGCTGAGCGGTTTAAAGAAATGCTCGGTTTTGATGTATCAGAGAGGGAAATGGACATCAACGTGGAGGCTCCAAGTACAGTCACATATTTCATCACATTGTTTTTCTTATTAGGGGCCAAGCCATTTGCGGCATAGCCATTTTATGAGATTTTCACTTATTTTAAATTTGACTGTCTCTAGCACGTTGGTTTTTGACTCTAAATCCCTATACACCACTAAAAGGGCAAACTCCTCAAACTCAATTCTACTTTTTATCTTTTGGGTCAAACCGAGTTCAAAAGACACTATTTGGACCAAATATGGAATGTAATCTCAAATAGACAACCTGATTTTTTTTTTTGACCTGTGGAATGATATTTTGACATAGAACATCTCTTGATTTTTCCAGAAGGGGTCAAATCTAACATTGAAATGTAGTAAAAGCCATTTTTTTATTATTCTTATTATGAATTTTGGATTACAGGATCTTGAGAGAAAAACATTTACTGTAATGTTCATGTCGCAGAGCTTTTATTCACCACACAATTGTTAATCAAAGTTTGAAAACCATTTGCAGCAACTGTTCTCTCAATTAAAGGAAATAGTTTTAGGAATGTGTTTTGTTGAAACAATATTGTAATAGTGTTAAACTGATAAAAGCCTAACATTCTTATAGTGCTTATCTAAAGATACAATGTTCGACTTTTTGATGCTTGAAGGGTGTGTTCACGGAGTGTGTGCCAGGAGTTGAAGGCAATTTTAAAAGCTCCGTGAACATTGCCTTGTCCTGCATAGACCAGTTTCAACAAAGTCTTGATTTCCTATGAATAACTGAACTGAAATACCAAAACAAAAAATGACATGAATTCTAAGGCCCCAGGCTATAAGGAAATGAGCCTCTATAAAGTCAGGAAAGTGGGCATGTGGGGATTTATGCATGTGTTTGTGTTTTAGCATGTTGCTCTGTTTTGGGAGTGGAAGATGGATGTGATGAAGCCACTGACAATGTGCCTATGCAATCCAGTGCTGAAACAGTGCCAAAAAAGGAAGCAGCAATACAATATGCAGGTGTGTTTCACACAATCATAAACATTTTTAATATAAGGTCTGGGTAAATACATAGTTTGTTTTAAAAAGCATTCAAAAATATATTTTGTGTCTGAAAAAGGAAACATATCAGTGAGAAACTGCAAAATTATTACACTGTCGAATCATATTGACTTGTTTAGCACTCAGCAAACTTCCTTAGATGGTTTCTGACACCGTACACTCACCAACCACTTAAGGAAAAAAAAATTGTTGTATCCACAACAAAACTTATCAAATATTTAAAATGAGAATATATACAGTTCAAAGGGGAAAAAATTTCATTTTGAATTTGATGGCTGCAACACGTCTCAAAGTTCTGACAGCGCAATGTAAACCATTGTGTAGCATCTGGGAACTGAGGAGACCATATGCTGAAGTTTTGGTAGATCAATGTTGTCCCATATGTGTCTGATACAGGATTCTAGCTGCTCAACAGTTCTGGGTGTCCTTTGTTGTGTTTTACATTTCATGATTCACCAAATGTTTTCAAATGGTAAAAGGTTTAGACTGCAGGCAGGCCAATACAGCACCCATAATTTTCTACTATAAGGTCATGCTATTGTAATAGATGGAGTATTTGGTTAGCATTGTCTTGCTTAAATATGCAAGGCCTATGTACCATGATGGAGCCTTTCCAAATGTGCAAGATGCCCATTCCACAGGCATTAGTGCACTCCCAATTCAATCAGAAATGCACCTTTTTGAAATGAGCACTGATAACAAGCCAGATGGTACCACTTCTCTTTAGTCTAGAGGACATTATGTCCATGGTTTTCCAAAAAGCAGTTAAAATTTCGATTCATGTGACCACAGAATAGTTTTCCACTATGCCTGAGTACATTTTAAATGAGCTTTTGCCCAGAGAGGATGCCGGCATTTTTAGAGGATGCTGGCATGTTTAGATCATGTTCACTCATGCCCTCTTCTTTACATGTTGCAAATGTAACATTTGTGAATGACATTGCAAACTGTGTTCACAGACGATTTCTGGAGGTGTTAATAAGTCCATGCAGTGGTTCCATTACAGTGCCACCAGAGGGCCTGAAGATCACAGGCATCCAGTATTGATTTTTGCCCTTGTCTCTTGTGTACAGAGATTTCACTAGATTATTTGAAACTATTGATATTATGTACTGTAAATGATGAGATATTCAACTCTTTTGCAATTTTATGTTGAGGAACATTAAATCTGATCTCTAAACTTTACTACTGAGAGACTCTGCCTCTCTAAAATACACTATTTATACCCACTCATCTTACTGCCATTTAACTTTTCCATGTTGCAGCCTTCAGATACTAAATTGCCTCATTTTACTTCTCTTAAAACGGTAAATTTTCTTGTACATTTTTCTACATTTTATATATTTTCTATGTTGTGAATAGAATATGGGTTTATGAGATTTGCAAATCATTATTTTCTGTTTTTGTTGACATTTTACGCAATCCCAACTATTTTGGAATTGGGGTTGTAAGTCATACAGGTACAAGAAATGTGTTCGTGTTCACGTTTTACATTAAAATTGGGACACATTTGATCTAAATTACTTTTGCTATGGTTGTTGCTTCAGGATTTCAGAAACTGCCGTTAACTAGTATTTTCACTCGTGACAGTTTATAGAGTTTATTCAGAATATTCATGTAACATTCAGTAAGCTGCAGTTTGTGCGATGGTCAGCTTAAGCCAGTCTCCTTCCATTGCTATCATCAATGCTATCGTCATTTCCACCTTCAGAGCCTGCAGAGCTGCCCAATCCACGTATTGGAGGATTTTTTAAATACTCAATCCAGCTGATATATCACCAACAACCATGCAATGGTTACATTAACCTGAGTACTAAAACATGCCACACATGTATGACTGACTGCATTTGTATTAAATGGGAAAACTGGGTAGATTTTATATCAATCTGTTCCCCTGTTGTCCAACATTAACTGCAAATAGATATTATGGGTGCACATTTCCAGTCCAATCAGTCAGCGCCACACCTTATTCTGCCTGTTAGAATTAGTGGAATTTCAATAGGCTTGGAAAGAAAGCCTGCTGCATCACTAGCACTTCTCAGTAAGCTTGTATACACCTGCTCTAATTGTATGTGACGGGCCTCAGTCCTGGCTCATATTGAGCCTTGTTAATGCCAGTGTTTTTCCAATAGCAAAAAACAAATGATGTTAAAAATGCCCTCATTCATCAATCTCTTTTTTTTCTGTGACTTCTCCCAGCAGGCGTGGTGGTAGCGGCTGCAGTTGCCCTCTTGGCAACAGTGACCTCCCTACTCTATCTTACCGATTAATCATGAGACCACAGTTGTTTATTATAATTATAATAAACTAGAAAATTACCTTTTCTCTTTGTCTTCTTTATTACATTTGTAAAATCATATAATTACATATAAGGATTTTCAAAAAATGCGCATATAAATGAACCTGGGAGAAACCTGCATAATGCATCCGCAACTTTGGATTTCAAGTGTCTTTTTGTCAACAAACCAGCAAGAGTTTTGTAAAGATGCTCTAAGGGTTTTTAAATTGCACACAACTCGAGCTATTTGAAACAGCGTTCGTGTTATTTTAATTATTGCGCTGTGGTACAATGTCACTTGGCAGGTAAAATGTTATCATGTTTTTTTCAGTTATTCAACATCATTCAATTTATCAAACGATGCTTTAACCATAGAAATTAGCGTCATATTTTAGATCATATCAAGATTAATAATAGTTTTATTATTAGCAATTCATTACAATAATTAACTCCCATTGTATTTTGCAAAATCATTTCCCAGATAGCAAAATTCACAATTGTGAGCTCACTATTAATCACAATTTCTACATATCTTCACAATACAGTGTGATGGTACATGCATTTACCTGTATGTAGATAAAGCATCACATTGTTTGATCCCACACTTGACCATACACACACACGTTAATGGAAACACCCAGAAACTCTTAATCATAAATAACTCATTCATAAAAGTTTCTTTTACAAAGCCACAATTTCACTGTTCCTTTTAATCCTATTTCCTGTTTCCTCAACATGACTGTGCCAGATGATTTCACACCAGGACCATTTATGACCTGAGGCTTTTTACAGTTAAAACTGTGAATTAATTTAGAAGTAATATTTTGTTGTTATTATTATCACTTCCCGCTTAGTTATAATTTATCTGCAAACTGCATAATGTTCTTGATAAACCATTTCAACTGTCCATTTACTGTAATGTGCTTACAACAAATCTTTTGTTGATGCACTGGTTTGTGGGAAAAAACGTCACATAGTATTCTAGTTCTAGATATTTGGTGTCTTTTTTTTGTCTGTTTGTTTGTTTTTTTAATTTTGTAGAAACCTCTTCAAGAATTGATGGCTGAACCAAATAATAATAAACGACAAATTGGTACACTGAGTGAGCTCAATCAACATTAAAAAAAAATATTCTTGCAGTTTGCACAACTAAATGCTTTAATAGAGTCTTCTTTTTTTTTTTACCATGAATATGTAAGCAGATATAACTGCGATCTATGAGCTCAGCGCCAATCCTGGGAACACCGGGAAGGCAGCTGATAAATGCACCCCAAAATAAATGCCAGTCAATAACAGAGTACCATTCACACACTCCCCCAAAATTGCCCAATGTATGGGCAATTTTTCATATCCAATCCACCAATTAGCCTGTTTTTGGTAGCTGGGAAAAAATTAGTGTCAAAACATGCGTCATGAATTCTTAGAATAGTGTTCAAGGTGGTCTTGATCTTGGTAAATAAACTATGATTCTGTATGTTGTCACTTTCATGCTGTACGTACTGAAACTCGTTATCCTTTTTTCTTATGTGGTAAAATGAGTCAAGCCAGAACATGTGGGTGAAGCTAGAAATACAGTGGAACCCGGTAATGCCGATGTCCTAGGGGGTTGCCAAAAAGCATTGAGGTAACCGATGATCGAGATAAACGAAAATCAATATGGCGGCAATATATTAACGTGCTTGAAATTTCTTTATGTACATGATGTGCGTTAATAAATGAGAACGTGCATGCACGTGTTTTTGGAGAGTTTTTTTTACACAACAGCGTTGCCGTGATTTGTTTGATGAAGGCATGCTATAAAAATGTACATACAGTACATGTTTGTTAACTGTCAGGAATCCACCTGCCACGCCCCCTTCAGCGTGTCAGGTGCTTTCTCGGCCGCTTTCTCTGAAGATATAAGTGGGTTCCACTGTAGTATATACTGTATCACTGATTAGCCCAATTCAAATAAATTAGAATAATCCAGATACCTTTGTCTGGATTCACTTTGCTTCTGAAGTCACAAAGGCACTTCACTTTAGCTGAAGGCAGCTAATCAAACCATAGATTAGCATAACAGGATTACAGACATCAGAAACACACATACAGGTCAGAAAAGGACATTTTCACATAGTTAAGTAGTTTAGCTAGGTTTATTATCATGTTCTTGTCTGATTGGTGAACTGACAACATGGTTTGTTAAAGAAAAAGACATGCTGACAATGAAGACAGACACTAATCAAAAATGGTAACATGAAGCACCACTACTGACCAAAACATAACCACTTCAAACTGATGCTTCTATTTACACCAAGTTCATCACTAATGCTTAAGCATTAAAAGGTAACTGTCGCAGAGGTTCAGAAATACCCAAATTCATTATTTTATTATACAATTTTAAGAAATGCCATGCTTTCGTTCATATAATTGTGTTTTATCAATTTATTCCACATACATCCTAATATTGATGTTTAGATCTGATTAGAGCATGTGAATTAATGAGCTTCTATAAATGGCAAAAATATAGCCCATCTGAATGCTTAGTTCCAAACATTTGTCATTGATCTTCTACTATAACGCTTCTCCTCTAGTAAGATTTTTCTAGCTTATTCCACCCCAAGCTCTCCATCATCATCCTCAGGGCAAGCAGTGAATTCCTTCTCTGGCAACAAGCCATACTCATTTAGGAAATTCTCCACATCAGTAGGGAAGAACTCCTCGCTGAGATGCTTGGTAACACAAATGAAGTTTCCCAGCATTTCTCCAGCCTTATATACCAGCACAGTGGGTAGGACATCATCGGAGAACCTTTCTCCTGCACCCGTGGCAGATGCTAGAATTCGACAGAACTTCACACTGGGGTACTCGACTGCCAGGCTGTTCAGGCAGTTGTTGAGAGCTTCACAGCCTTTGACAGCATCGTCATAGATGTGCACGATGATCAGTGTGAGCTGGTGCTCCTTTTCGATGGCCTTGAGGAAGGCTTCACTGCTTTCCAGCTCAAAAACGCTGTCAAACTTGGGGCCAAAACTCAAGCGATCATGCAATTCCTGCATGCACTGTCTGCGGTATTTCCTCAAACACCGCTCATCTTCCTCCTGGATCATCTCATACTCCTGAACGCTCATCTGGTTGGGTAACACATCATGCTGTTAGCAGTGCTAGAAGATGATATTTACATGTCACATACACAATGATGCTGGATGTGATGCTGGATGAGTCTGATTTATGCGTGACATATTTTACCAAAAAACGTTGCACCAGAGTTCTGACTGTATGTTAGGAAATCAGAAACAAGTTAAGCAATTTCCCATAAACTAAGTCAAATGATTTTTATTTAGAGAAATTACTGATATATGGCCGAACTTATATGATGTTTTTATTCTGCTAACTACTTATTAATAAACTAGTTAAGCTTTCTAATAAGCACAGGTTTGTTAGTGCACTAGCTAGTTATGTAGCTGCTTAGATATAAATTATATGCATAGGCTAAGTACCAAATAAATAAAAATAAAAAAAAACATGATCAACTTGTCCAGTTTTGTGATGTAGTTAATATGGAATTGTAGCATCAGGTCCATATTAACTACACCATATAAGGTGGCAATAACATGTTAAAAACTATTCGGGTATTCAGGGTAAAGCCTTTTGGGGATTTTTTTCGTATTTGTTAATAACCTTCCGGTAAATTCTCTCATTATCATCGTTGTTAGTCTTGGGGTTGGACATCTGTCTGAGTAGCTCTCTCCGCTTTTGAGGTGTGCTCTCATGGTCTTCACTTTCTAGTTTAAATTTCCTCCAGTCATGGATCACTCCTTTGGGACCTGCAGAAACCACAGCCATCACCAACAGTTAATCATACATTGACAGAATACACAAGGAATACTTTTACCAAAGTGCTAAAGATATATTTGATGAAGTCAGGTTGGTATTAACAAGTATATTTGATTGATGAATCATCACATTTAAAGTCAATTCTTGCAAGCAATATATTTGTTAGAATTGTTTTTGTTGTTGTTTCAAACTTCCTTAGAAGTTACAACAAGGTGCTGTTTATCGTTACCTCAATTCACCCAAACTAAAAGCACTGTTTAAAATGAATAAAATGTTGTTTGTTCGCTCTCTTACAAACAACCAACTGTGTAGTTCACCCGAAACTGAATAGCAATCTACGCAATTTAAGATAAACATCAGAGACATGTAATAGTTATTGTGAAACAAGCATCAAATAAAGATGCAGTGAGATTGTGTTCCGTGAAAGAATTAAAAGTCTCAGTTATAAAAACCTGATTGTAATTTCACCACTATGAACAACTAGCTACTTTTTTTTTTTCTTATGGCACTAATCATATGCCAAAATGGCTAGTTAGTTGACCTGCTTTCTGAATCTCCATGCTGTTACCACAAATGTGTAGATTTGCCAGTTATAAAAGGAGTTTTGTGTGGCCCGGAGGGGCAGTGGGATAGTGTTGCTGACTCACAGGGTCCACAGCCATTGTGAACTTAAGCTACTGTCTGTGTGTAACTCCAGCTAGGTGTTTATGAATTTTCTCCAGGTTCTCTGTTTTGGGTGACACATTATGCTGTTAGCAATGCTTTATATTTATGTCACACAATCATGCTAACAGTCTGGCCTATGTGGCAAATATTCCATCAAAAAAACGTTGCACCTGAGTGTCAGAATGTCAACAAGTTTGGCCATTTCTCTGAGGTAAGTTAAATCATCTTCTTTATAGCAAAGAAATTACCAAAATTTGTCTCTGAATCGATGGCCCCTGTTAGAGAAAGAATTAATCACAGTTACAGTTACAGTTACATGGTAAATCGTCTCATGACAGTGCTGGGAGAATGTTTTCCCTGCGTTCAGCATACCTTGCAAAAAGCCTAATTAGCCGATCACTATAGGTTATAGGCTATGCAAGACCCTGAATGGGATTTTCTTTAATTGGAGACCACTCTGTCCAGATTGGGATGGTTGGAAAGATTCATAAGGTTACTGAGCACCTGAAGAACTTTAAAGATGGATTTGGACAGTAATTAATGTTAATTTTTAAAAGAGCTATACAAATAAAATTGAATTGAATTGAATTGGATATTTCTGCCCAATGCTTTGTTCTCCTGGAATAGACTCTCGATAGACTGACACTGACCAGTACAATGTGGTTGTACATGTATAAATAAATGAATTGGTAAATCAGAGATGATTATGGTTAAGCTAATTCTAGCAATCATGTCTCAGCCTTCCATGAGGACAGAATAAATTAAATCACTGCACTGTTGCCCCTGAGAAAATGACTGGGGAGGTGCATCCTTAATCGGGTATCTCATTATGATCCACCATACTGGTCCACCAAGAATGCTGCTTGGCCTATCTGCACTGCTGAGAACTGCACTGAATCCAGCCATCCTGATGGGCTTCACTTAAGATGTCACTTAGTCTCTCAGCTCCATTCAGGACTTCTCTCTGTTTTCGACTCTGCCATGGCCACTGTTGCCTCACCTCCTGACTTTAACAATGATGCCACTGCTTCTGCCTTACTTAAGCTTTATTTTGGTCTTCTTAGATCTTCAATTGCCTTTAGCATAAAGCAGACAAGAAACAATTGTGTTACTCACAAGATAGCAATGCTGCACTTAAATACAGCATGGTGTGACATCAGCGTCAAGTCTGAGCAGTGATTTTTTGTTTGTTTGACACATTATGATGTTAACAATACTAACATATTTACCTGTCATCAGACATATGATGCTAACTGTCTGGTTTCGTGTTACATATTCCAACAAAAAGTATTGCATCACTTGTATACCTTTAGGTCATGAAGTCAACAATTCTAAAGGACAAGTGGCAAGTTCCTTGAGGTGACGTAAAACTAACTGCCTTTATACCAAGGAAATAAATAAGCTTGCTTTGTGAGCTGATGTCCCATGCTTTTGATAGCGTTAAATAAAACATTTTTTTTTTTATGTTTTTTAAAGTTTTTATTATGGGGAGGGTTGAGTTAGGAAGGGCATTCAGCGTAAAAACGTGCCAAATCGAACATGCGGATTACGAATACGGATGATCCGCTGTGTGTTCTTCCTAAAGATGAATGCAATTCCAAAAAATGTGTACATCCCAAAACAGGGTTTATGCCAAAGGAACACCTTTGTTTTTAAGAACAATCTAACCTGGAGGCTGTATTTGTATTTATAATTTTGCCAGAGTTTTGTCTTTACTTTTCTACACCTGTATAATATTTAGATTGTGATCTGACTACCCAGAAAGAGTCAGGTGTCATTTAAGATTTTATCCTCATGCCTTCTTAGTGATTTTCCCTGGTACTGTCATCTCTGCTTACTTAATTGAGATGTAAATCTATATCCAGATTTCTGTCTACCTGCTTGTGAACATGTCTGTTGCCATTTGTGGAATTATTATGTGGTGTCCAATGATTAAAAAAAACTGAAAATAAAAGGTTATATGTGTCTTTGTGTTACCTGTGTGTGTTGCTGGTAGTTCCTCTTCTGAAACTATTTCCGACATCTTCTGACTTCTGGGAAAAGATCATAACAGAACTTCCGGGGTTTGCACTTAAGTACATATATGATCTCAAATTTGCCCATTTTGTGCAACCTTCTGGTAAATCCACAATGAGGAAATAGTCAGAATTTATTTGGCATACTGAGAAAATTTCTCAAAATGTTTTATGCCACAGTGTATAGCATGCGATGATAGAAAAAGGGGAGTAATAACCTGATTAAATAGACTGACAGTAAGACTGAGTAGGATGTCAGGATGTGTGGTGGATTAAATAAATGGATTATAATGATGTAAGTACAGGATGATGGATTGTAGATATCAGTGTCACCTACAATTATCAAGGTTGAGGTTGGATTATAAGATTATTACACATTATTGTACACTTTTGCATTTCATCAGACATCTGCTGTGGGTGCTTTTATGTGTATGTACAGTAGCTACACACACAATGTATATCTATCTATCTATCTATCTATCTATCTATCTATCTATCTATCTATCTATCTATCTATCTATATATATATATATATATATACTTATTTAATATGTAATTTTTAATTTATATATATCCAAATGTTGCACACTTTACAGAATATGTAATCTATTGAAATTTATTTTGCATTACTTGCTAAATTATAGTTTTTATTTTAATTATAATGTCTTTAACACAATGTCTCTCCTACATGAAGGTATCTTTTATAAATTCTCATATTGTTGTTTGAAATTTGCTGTTTGTACATAGCATAATAAATTAAGTGAATTCAATTCAATTCATTTTTATTTCTATAGCGCTTTTATCAATGAACATTGTCTCAAAGCAGATTTACACAGACAATGTGGTGATAAAAGATGAATATGTTCCTAATAAGTGAGTTTGTTCCTGATAAGCGAGCCGGTGGCGACTTGTTTTTTTGGCTTTCCCTTGAAGACAAACAAAAGAGCTTTGAATGTTTTTTGGCTCTGAGAATGTTCTTAGCACATAAAGATCATCTACTGTAGGTATACAGCTAGATGAAATGTATAGTTGGACTTTTGAAGATTCTGCATGAATTTTGGAGGACTATAACAAACAATAAAAATATTCATAATTATACATTCATTATACATAAAATTACCTCCTTATTCTGTAGTTATAAGGCATTGTAGAGGAAGTACAATGTATAAGTATGTATTTGACAAATAATGTTTGGTTCCTACATCCAGATTTCTAACTAACTATTATATATACAGTACTTATTATAATAGATTCAAAGTAAAACCTTTTATGGAATCTAGTTTTAAAGAATAATCCTTAAATATACAGTGAATCTTTACAGACCATTTTTCAAAGTGTGTATAGCACAGGCACATCATTTAAAGTAGCATTCTCTTAGCAGATATTAATTGGTGGATCATTAACATGTCCTGATTGAAGATGATTGCAAATGATTAACATTAGACAGGATTTATCACATTGATAGATACACAAAATGTTTTCTGATTATAAAAAAGAGATGAACAGGTTGGGAGTGAGTGCTGTCTGGCTTACCTGACAGTATAGTGTATCTTGAACAGATGTGTCTCCTATGGGTTTTTAGATTTTCTTAAGAATTTCTTAAACCCCGATGGTCTACATTGGAGATGGCAGGTGTGGTCTAGGTGCTTATTAGAATTAGACATGGGCGTCACAACGACATAATGATGGTGTGTAATCAGATTAGAGCAGGAGATTTAGGTATCCTACATTAGCCAGTCTCTCCATGAAGGCACATGAATGACAGAAAGATGAATGTATAGAGTGCTGATTGCTTTAAACTTATAGATTTAAAAGATTATGGAATGATTTAGGCTGGTGAAATGATCTGTCAGGGAAAGTTGATGATGAAGTTAATAATAAGAATATAATTACACTCAAATTTAAAAGTGCAGGACTGACAAGAGTAGAAGAGACAAGACACTACTCCATGTAACGAGGGTGACACTAATATTCGCCCTCTTAACGGCTGAAAACAGGCCGAAATTGTATTAATTATTAAGATAGCCGACTACGCCACCTGGGGGCTTATCTGAGACCCAGGACTCAAAAGGACACCCGCATTTAATTTAAATCTCTTCACACAGAGGGCTGGGCATCAAATATTGACAGTCACGAGATGGATCAAGTTACAAAGACCTTTTATTAAATACACAGATAAAAATACAATTAAACTATTAAATTATTTGCAACATTCAATTAAAAAATAGCACACTGAGAAGTCCTTAAGAAGGATGCAAGATGATGTTAGTCCAAAGGAGCAGTCCAGTCTGTCCTGGCTCGATCAGAGCAATTGCACCACTTCGATTCAGTCCTACAGTGGCCTAAGTCTCCACCGGATTTAAACAGCACACTGTAAAACAGATGAGACAGCTGCCAGTATCTCTAGCTCACAAGTTATACACAACACCCCAATAATTACTTTCTCGTGCACAAAATTCCAAACCACAGCACAATCACACCACTCCAATAGCACAGCACCCGGAATATAGCAATAAAAATTCACAAAGTGACTATAAGCTAGCACACTGGCAATCATCAGTTTTTGTATTAAATGTTAAGGTCAAACAGTGCAACCGGTTAAGTTCAACTAGGGTCTTTCATTCAGTGGTCTGGCTTCCGGAGTATAATGGCTAAAATCGTACTCACAATAGGACCGGGTAGCAATTCCCACTACCCAGTCTACGCGAAGTCCAGCGTTGTAAACGGAGTGTTCTGTTTAATGAAGTAAAGTAATATTACAATTGGTTGGTGGGATCTGGTAACACCATAAAGTTGATTGGATAAACAAACAATGATCCTGACAAGGATAAAACTCTTACTGAAAGTGATCGAATAAACAAATGAATAAAAGAATGAACGAGCGAACAAACGAACGAAGGCTAATACTACAAATCAATGCCTTAATAAATGCATCAATGCATAATTACTCTGCACAAGAGTGATGTGTTTATGAGGAATTTATTAAGAAACTTTAACAAAGACTCTAAGCAGCTCATTGTTAGTGCTGTGTTAGGTAACATTGCGTTGCATAATTTGGATTTTTAGCCTTTCACTTATTCATCCCAGTGCAGTTCATTCTTAACACTACTCTAGGAAGCAAGTCAAGACATTCCTCTTGTTCTTGTGTTCTTGTTAGACTTTGACATGAACAATGTGGAAAGGATGGACATTCACACATCTGTTTAGGGTGACAGAGGTAGTTGCTGAATACGTGGCCTGCTTGAAACCTGATCAAGTTCTGTAGTTAATGAGTGTTTCTTCTGCTCCAGGCTAAAGGAGATTATAACAATGCCTGTGTGTCATAAAGAAGAACATGCATGTTGTGTCTTGTCTTTTCTTGTTGGCGATCTCCTTTTTCTATCTTTTATTTTCTTTGGCTCCACAGTTTGTTTTGCTTGAAGTTGTTACAGAAAAGAATGTTAAGAATATCCATTGTAAATTCTTTTGTGAGAAAATGTAAGGAATAATGTTCTGTAAAAAAACAAAAAACACTCTTTTTAACAATGTTAAAGAACTACAAAAGAAAGAAAGAAAGAAAGAAAGAAAGAAAGAAAGAAAGAAAGAAAGAAAGAAAGAACGAACGAACGAACGAACGAACGAAACAAATAAAAAAGAAAGAAAGAAAGAAAGAAAGAAAGAAAGAAAGAAAGAAAGAAAGAAAGAAAGAAAGAAAGAAAGAAAGAAAGAAAGAAAGAAAGTCTTTATTGTGAAGTCAATTTGGACCCATGACTTCAGTGTAAAAAAAGTACACAGATTTTTTTTTTCAGATTTAAAATATTTTGTTGAACACATTATGTTATAGGCTTTATATTTACATTTAACATTATTTTAGTTCTGGTGTTTTACCTCTAAGCCTTAGAGAAAATGTATATTGCATTTATCTATTCCACTGAAAGGACGGTTAAGTTTATAAACCATTTCTCCATGAGCTCATGTTCTTTCAGAAAATAATCGAACAAAACTTACGTACTTCTTGCACACACTTTAATAAACTTTATACTACATTATTCTTATTTTTTATTACAATTATAAAGTACTGGGCCTTTATATTTTCTTTCCTCAATTTCCTCATTGTGATCACTAGATGGAGGTAAACCTGAGGGGTTTTTTATTTCTGGCTGGCCAGGCTCTTCCTGAGGCCTTATAAGGGGGAACAAAAAGGAAGCACCCCTTTTCCCTCATCCCCTTCATGACTGCTGCACTCTCAGAAATGTTTATGTGGCCTACAGAGGGTTCCTAATGATGAAATAAACTAAATCTGAATCACACTGACCTGCCAGAAACCTCAGAGTCTGGCTTCCTCAAACAAATCATTAGTAAAACAAGGATGCTGCATTATGCCACACAGACAAATTGCACAACACAGTTTGCTTTCTTTTATGGTGGCGGAAATTATATCACAGTCTCTCTCTCTCTTTCTCTCTCTCTCTCTCTCTCTCTCTCTCTCTCTCTCTCTCTCTCTCTCTCTCTTTCTCATTGTGGGAATTCTGTTTTTTCCCCATTTCATTTGACTTGACATAGCATTTGTTATGTGCCTATGATATTTTTTAAGGAAGGAAGGAAATGACACACTTTGATTCACATTTCTTCATTTTGATGATTTTCTACCAGAAAGAACCAGACATAACTGCTTTATTGTTGTCCTCAAACATACTGATATACTCATATTTAAAATAATAGTATATTTATTTAAGATAATTATTTGCACAATACATTGCGATCAGTAAAAAAAAAAAGGTGTTTGGAAGAAGGACATCAGAGTAAGAAAGTAATCCAAATCAGGCTGCTGAGCAAATGACATGAATATAAACTTATAAACTTATAGAGTAGCCATTGATTATAAGTTATATAATAAATATAATTTAATTATTAATTAATGAATGACACATAGCAGATATTTCATGTTTGGGAGCATTCACCAGTAAAGTTAGTTCCTGGAATTAATTACATTATGTTATATATATTTACGATATAGCAGTGGTGGACAATAACAAAGTAAATGTAATTTGTTAATGTACTTAAGAAGCTTTTTAAATATCTGTACTTTACTGAAGTATTTCTGTTTAGGAAAACTTTTACTTTAACTTCAGCACATTTCAAAGTCAAATATGTTACTTTTTACTCAACTTCATTTTGCGAAATCAGTTGTTTCTTTTTATTTATGAGTGGATAAAAACTCAAACACGCAGCAAGCCACCAATCAGGGAAGAGGTGTTTTGAACTTGTATCTATTGCATGCCACACAAGTCCTTATGTTTTTGATGTAAGTATAGAAACGATTTAATATTAATTTAAAGCATTAATACAAAATTACAGCACTATTAAGGTCCAGAAACTAAAACGAATAATGGAATACACTTGTCAGTTTATTTCAAACGGCAGGTGATACACTGAAATATCCACTGTAAACTTTATCTGAACTGTCCACCCAGACAACTTCAGACTTCAGACAACTCTCTTCAGACACCAGTTGAGTCCTAAAATGGTAAGATCGGTGTAATTATTAGACTGAACGGATGGAAACCACGTATTAGAGAAGAAATTTGACTATATCTGGCTCTACCTCACCACAGAACTGCTGTCTATTTAGGCATCCTTCTCATGAAAGCAATTGTGTTTTTAATAATGTGCATGTTAAATCAAAGGCCAGTGCAATGGATTTTATTACAACATTTATTTCTTTTTCAATCAGAAACTTTAGGAGCATTAGTTTCCAGACAGAAGGCTTTAGATCGGTACTATAACAGCATTAGGCAAAGGTGAGATCAATCAGAAGGTTTAGAAGACAAAATGAGCACAGACAGACAGACAGACAGACAGACAGACAGACAGACAGACAGACAGACAGACAGACAGACAGACAGACAGACAGACACAAATTCCAACCATGTTTCCATCCCACCCCCAGCTTCACTCCTGAGATTAATACTGAATAACTAAGCATTTTCAAAGCATTAGTCTTCCAAAAGTGCTTATTAAATATCTGAGGTGAAAAATTTATATTACACTGATGTGCTTTTTTTTTGGCAGACAATACAAATCTTTCTAAACATTCTGATTTGAATGGCCTGTCTCCACCTCATTGATTCAGTGGTAAATATTTTGTTTTTGTTTTTTTAACCACATGTACCCTCCAGGGATTCCTTCCCAGAAACCACTGCGTGAGAGCTCTTTCATTCATCTGGATTTTTTTTGTTACTGGATAATGCCATGCATCTGGATTTAATAAGTGGACCACAGCTGCAATGGATTTATGAATCATAATATTTATACATGTTGTTTCTATACGCAATACATTAATTAGATCAATCTTGAGAATTTTACAAAATAGATTGGCTGTTATTTACTTGCATTTTTTTCCAGGAAAAAAAAATTTGGATTTGTTATTGGGTAAAAATTTGTCAATAATTTCTCATGTAATGGGGTGGTGTGAGAAGCAGACTTTCTTTTATCAGCCCAAATTGTTTTTTTTTCAGGAATCTTTTTGAACCACAGCAATATGCCAATGTAATTTTATTTGTTTATAATTTTACTTTACTTTGCTTATAATTTTAATTACATTTAATGCTGTGAAGGGTGTGTAAAGGACACTAACACCATACCAGTTAACACTTTAACACCAATCAGATTGGAGTTTTAAAAAACACTACTATAGATAGAAATCGATGTTGTATAATAATAGTAATAAAGTTCTATGTTAATTTCTATGTTAATAAAATTTTTTTCAAAATAATCTAATTTTATTATGTGTTTATTATGTGTTATCTGTAGAGGATCATGAGGAAGAAATGCTGAACACTGAATATACAGAACGAATACAATGATATCACACTGACTGCAGAGTGAATTCAACAAAGCAACAATTATATCGATCTTTTCTGAAATACAGACAATACATAATGAAAAAGTCTATGATACAGAAAGGGCTCATTAAAAAAACAAGATTTTCTCTGTCATTTGTTAAAAAATTGCATAACTCTCCGAAAGAGAGTGTTTTGCAGAATTTTGTTTGGAATCACGTTCAGTGGTTTAATGTGTGGTCTTTTGGCATGTGACTGATTTTTCTCTAGTGCCTAGTACGCTGCAGCTCAGGAATGCAGTCCGGCCTGATTGCGAAAGACGAGAAAGTTTGAGGATATGAACGTTTAGACTACTCATTTGGAAAAGCCTAATAACCCCCCACTTTCCCCAATGCATCAGAGAGTGTTAAGCATGAGACATGCAGGCGTGAGTACGTATGATTTGTATTTCCCCTCATGTGAGATCATTGTTTTGATTAGCCAGGATCTCTTCATGAGACTTGGATCTAGTGGTTTATGTATGGAAACACAGTAACAAATCTTGAACGAATGCACATAATAAAAAAGGACATTCTAAAGTGTCGGCACACTTTAAAATGTTCCTCTTAAAGAAAACAATGCTAATCTGGATATCTGTATGCTAACTATGTTAATAGTTTGGTCTGGTGATTAATTAACACGCAAGTCTACATGAGATATTTTTAAGTATTTAAATCATATAAAATTTGAGAGTAAACAGCAGAATTAACAGTTTAACAGCAGGATGCCAATGTTACTTGCAAAAAATGTAGGCAGAAGAAAAAAAAAAATCAAAACACAATAAGGAAATCCCACTGCTTTCTTTGGATGATATTAGGCAGCGTAATGTGACCTAATAAATTCATTTTATATGTTACAGTCATTTGTAAGGGATTCCAATAGTGTTACTGTAAGCAGCGTTATATGTGTTACCTAATATGGTGAGATTGTGCCATTTCTGTGTAAAAACCTAGTTCTTCAAAGGCTGACACAAAGTATAGTGCATTCTTTCTATGTGAACTTTGTTCATCACCTTCTCTGTCTGGTTTTGGCTAGAAGCATGTCTAAACACGCCTTAACTTCTGTCTGAGTGACTGTGGGGATTTACTTATTTTGCATCCTAATAAATTAACTTCACATATCATCTATTTTTTCAATGTGTATTATTATTTGGCTTATTGGGAATTCATTTTGGAAATCACCTGGAAGTAATACATAATTCTGATTTTATTTTAGGGAAATTTTTCAGACTTAATTATGAATAAAAAAATATTTTCAGATTATTCTGAAAATAAAATAAAAAGAATCATATCTGAGGCTCAGGTTATTTTCTGGGTTTTCTTCAGGCTTTCTGATTTCATTCAACCAAACATGCTGTTGGTTGGATTTGCTATTGCTATGGATAGAGGATAAAGTGTTGAGTAAGAATTCAGGAGTTTTGTTCACATCAGAAAGTCTGTAGGACTTTATTTTTTAATATAGCTTGGCGAATAAATGTCAGAAAAGATTTAAAATGAGATATGCTTTCATTACTTGTTTGCAACATTTGAGTATTAAATCAAGAAGAGAATCAAACAAGGTCTTGAAAAATTGTTTAAATTTGATTTATTTGTATTTTTTACTTGAGAATTGAGAATGCAAGCCAAACATCTGTTTGAGATTTCGCTAACAATTTCATTGGACATGATTCACAAAAGCTGATGATGATTTGTGGTTTAAGACTAGACTCCTGCACATTTTTTTGCACAATAGAAATTCTCATTCGCTCATCTGCTTTCTGTTTATTCCACTCTGCACGTGAAGCTTTTATTCAGCTGCTTTTCCATTAGTAGCTGTTTTGCTACGCATGCAGAATTCCCACTATGCATTCGTGCATTACGGAGAGAACTGAGGAGGTAAAATGTACATGTTCTCAACAAGATCCTCTATTGAAGAAGCAGAGCTGGAATTTTTTACCTAAACAGACAAGAGTTGTTTTAACCTTCTAACATGACGAGAGTGAATCAGCCGGCCAGTTGAATCAGCATTTCGTTTTTTAAATATGTCAGCACCATGACAACAGACTGGTCAAGATTACCCATGAGTCAGTGGGAATGCGACATTGTAGAAGTGTGGAGAAATGGTTTTAGTGATGGTGTGCAGCAGACCGGAACAGACAAAAGCGAAAATAATCTCACAATGACGCATTACTTTTATTTATAAAACCTAGATGCATGTAAGGATGATGCTCACTTTATTCACTGATATGAACTACTGAGACACCAAATTTTCCAACCAGAGCTATTTTCATTAACAATGAAGGATTTTGTCCAAAGCCAAGTTAAAAAACTCATAGACTTTATTTAACCAGAACAAATAGAACTGTGAAATAGAATGCTGTATAGTAGATGTGCATTATTTTAGTGTTTTATTAAAGAATATACATCTGATCCATAAACTATAATACCATAAAATGTGCAAAACATAAAATTTCATTATACAAATGATTAATTCATACCATCTATATATTTCCTGTTATTTTATAATACATTATTATGTGTATTACTATATTATATATTACTATATAATACTATATTATTTGTATGTTTTGGTTATAATTAATCTAAATCCCCTATTTTTCTCACACTGGACAGAGGGGAACATTACAGCTGAACTCACACACTTGGTTCAAAGCAATTAAACAACATTAATGTTAACATAAATGTATGTGTGAATTTAAATTAAGTAAAAAGAACAGAAGATTTTTATTCTGTTATATTCATTTCAATTATGCTCTAAAATCCATAAAGACATCATATAAATTGCGATAGATGCCAACAGTAAATTCAGATATATTTCAACATCAATCAGCTCAAATAACGGATGTACATTTCTACTTATTATTTCCCTGAAATCCCTAAAATCATTTTTGACCAGACTCTTTAATTAAAGGGAAGGTCTGGTTTGGATACACAACAGAATAGAGTTCGGTCTCCATTTACTTAAACACACCAAAGATAACAAACAAACAGAGCAGGTACCATAGCAACAGCACTCATACTTTCACATGAGGAAAGCCCTTATAAGTCACACACATCCGCTCTAAATCCTGTCACATCACACGTTATGTATATTTACCTTATTATATATAATACCATGACCCATACACACACTCACACTCGCTAGATCAACTGTACTTAGTTACTATACTTTTTAGTGTTTTGCCCTATTTCTACTTTAATAAAATTTTCGCTGAAACTGAATTCTCAATAAAATGTAGACATAAAAATGTACTTACAAATTTTTACGGTCTTTTTGTAGCTTCTTGTATTTGTTTGCTAATGCTAGGTTAGACTAGCATAGATTGCAGTGACTAATATAAATAAACACTACAGCAAATCAAATGCTAACTAATGTTTAAGAATGATTATTTACATAATAGTTAACTTATAACTGATTTGCTTTAAAACAAAAATCACCTAAAGATTAGTTATAAAGTCATTTTTAAATATATGTTAACTTTTGTCTTAAATTGAGTACAATTACACTCATGCATAATTTCTGAGCTCTTTTTCCCTCGCCCAAAGAGAGATATGAAAAGGTTTTCATAAAACATTATTACAAAAGAGTTTTTATGGATATGGTGGAGGATTAAGTAGCTGCAATGTTGAACCAAGATTGTGCACTCAGGTCAAGTCTGGTGATGACTCCATAGCGGTTGACCTCATTAGTGATTACAATTAGGAAAAAAGCTCAAGGTCTGATGCAAAAACAATCAACTGCCTTCAATATCAGACAAAAATGATATAACTGATAACTTCACCATTTCAAACTGTGATGAACACCAAGATTCTTGACATTACAGAACACTGCACTTGGACAACAAACTCCAGCTCCTAGGCAAAGAGCCAGCAGCATTTCCATTTCCCCTCACCACAGTCTACAGGAGCCCCATAGAGAGCCTCTTGACCTTTTAAATCACTGTTTAGTTTGGGAACTGTGTCCTAGTACAGTTGTGTCAATATCGCTTAAATTCTTAAACAACTTTTTAAATCTTAAGTAAAATTGACATTTAACAATTATTTAAAATTTAACATAACACAAAACGAACAATTTAAACATACCATATTCAACCATATTCTATTATATTCTATAAACCTTAAACAAAGAAGACCATCTGTGAAAAAACTCCTTCATGGCTTATGTGTTCCTTTTCAGACAGATTTAATTGGATTAATTGAAACCAAAATGTGTTTTTTTTCTGAACGCAGCAATAGTAGGCTGAAAGAATTGCCAGTGTGTCATTAAAAAAAAAAAAAAAAAAAAGCAATGGATATCTATATATAAATATATATAAAGTGACCTCACAGGAAGTGTCTCAATACCACTGGATGCCTCTTTTAGTTCCCTAAATATTTAACTTATTGGCCAACAAAGTACTTTTGCCTTTGAGCACTTTGGGATTGTTGAGCAGTGGAAATTATTCTTACAGATTTAAACAATTTTATTATGTTAGAGAACGGAAAGAGAAAACATAGTTTGACTCAAAGTTTATTTATTTTAATCCATTAACTACAAGGTAAGACAAATAGCAAATTTTAGACTAACCATAGATGCCCTGCAACAGTTTATGCTGCTAATGGCACATCATGTAACTTTAATTTCTTCAGAATCTGAACATGCTCAATAAACCTGAAATCTAAATGCCATGTATCCTGGACCACTGTATTTGGTGTCAAGATAGCAAAGGTACTCCTGTATGTATACTGGGAAAACCATAATTCCACATTTTCCTTTAAGTCAAATGCTGCTGACCATGATGTAATAAGAATAAAAATGGCAGTATAAATTAGTATAAATTACCAGTAAATACAGAAGAAGCCATTTGAGGTAGTTAGTTTTTGGCTGACCATTAGAAAGACAAATAGTAAACCCAGCCATTAGGGTTGCACAAGCCAGTGCGCCAGTCCCAAGCCCGGATAAATGGGGAGGGTTGCGTTAGGAAGGACATCCAGCGTAAAAACGTGCAATCAAATATGCGGATCACGAAAGAGAATCGGATGATCTGCTGTGGCGACCCCTAATGGGAGAAGCCGAAAGAGGAGGAAGAAGAGAAAGCGAAATATTGATTACTTTGTTTATCTCTGGTAATGTAAAATATTTTCTCTGTATATACTGTATATTAAAATATATAATATACAATTTAGATAAAAGGTTTAACAATGAGAATACACTGGAAACGATTTTCCATTTCCATTCATGATTTTGTTTAAAAAATAAATTACTATCAGCTCCTAAAGCTCATAGGCCTCTGTGACACTCTGAAGGGTTTGGGTGTAAAAAATAAAATTGTATGAATGTCAAAAAAGTCAAAATGGGCTCTGATTTGTCTGGTTGTGTTTCCTTTGCTTTCTCAGTGGTTTTTATCTCACTAGGCACATACATACATTCTAATGATGTTGGTCATTGATGTTTCAACAGCAAGAGATATGCATGTAATCACCTGGTGTACAAACAAACATCAGAACACAAACAGCTGAAGGTGAAGTGATGGACGTATTGCTCAGAGTGAACTCATGGGTTCTGATTTCAGGTCGTTTCCCATGAAGAGACCTTAAATCAGAAGCCATGAGTTTACTCTGAGCAATACGTCCATCACTTTACCTTCAACTGTTTGTGTATTGATGTTGATCTGAATTGTTGAATTGTTCTGGTTTTATCACCCTGTGGTGATCCAGGTGAGTGTCTTCTGTTTTCATCATGCTTCTCACAAAGGTGGTTTTGCCACTCTGCATTCCCACTAGTTGTGAATGAGTGTGTAATAGTATGTGAATGAGTATGTGAATGGGTGTGTGTATAGTGCCATATCTAATCATTGAGGGTGTATTCACATATTCTTAGGATAAGCTCATGATAAAGCAGTTACATAAAGATGAATGATAAAGATGAATGAATGGCTATTAATACCTGCAAATCAAAGAATCTTATTAAGTATGAAATCCTTGATTGTCCAAATATTAAAGAGCCTTTTGTCACAAAGACCATTTAAACAGTGTGAAACCACAATTTGCTATTGAATATTGAATACACATAGGTAAATAAATAAATTGTTGGGATTTTTGCTACTCTTGTTTTATTTGTTTTTACACATACACTACAAGTCTAAAGTTTGGACACATTTTTATTAAATGCTTTTTTTTTTTTTTTATTGTTTTTTTTAACATTATATGTTAATGCTGAATACATAGAATGTGTTAAATAACACAGAATTTTGCTTTAATAACAGCTTTGCACACTCTGGGCAGTCTCTCAGGCAGCCTCATGAGGTAGTCACCTGGAATGGTTTTCCAACTAACTTAAAGGAGTTTCCAGAGGTGTTGAGTACTTGTTGGCTGCTTTTCCTTCTCTCCCCATCCAACTCATACCACACCTTCACAACTGAATTTAGATCAGGTGATTGTGTAGGTCAGATCATTTAATGTTGCACTCAATCACTCTCCTTTTAAACAAATGGCTCTTACATAATTTAGAGGTGTGTTTGGGGTTATTGTCCTGTTGGAAAACAATTGATGGTCCCACTAAATGCAAACCAGATGGGATGGTCATGTCGTTTTTAAAATGCTGTGATAGCCATGCTGGTAAAGTGTGCCCTCAATTTGGACTAAATCACTAACAGTGTAGGCAACAAAGAACCCCCACACTATCACGCCTCCTTCTCCATGCTTCACAGTGGGAACCACACATCCAGGAACATTCTGCTCACCCTCTGTCCATCTAACAAAGACTTTTCCAATGATCTAATGCCGATTGCTTGGGTTTCCTATCCCAAACAAGTCTCTTCTTCTTGTTCATTCAAAGTAATGGTTTCTTTGCCACAATTCGACCATGAAGGCCTGACTCACACAGTCTGCTCTGAACAGTGGATGTTTAAATATATCTGCTACTTGAACTCTGAGAAACATTTACCTAAATCAGCCATTTCTGAGAAGTAATTCAAATAAAATGATCCTCTGCAGCAGAGGTAGGTTTGGAATTTCCTCTCCTCTCCTACTGACACTCTTTCCTCTGCCCAAAACAACTGAAGCACATCAATAAGGCAAGGAATGTTAACTCTTAACAAGGGTTAACATTAGGTAGGTGTAGGTGTAGGTGTGGGTGTATCCAAACGTTTGACTGGTACTGTACATCTGCACCCATGCCATGGTATGCCACTTAAACAATGAGATCAAACAAAGATTAGTAATAGTGAATGGGTGGTCACCGAACACACTTGGCTCTTGCTATGGCAGGTATAACTGTAATAGGAAGTAGGGTGTGAACAAAAGGATTTTATAATAAGATGTTGGAGTTGATTACTCAGCAGTGGCTTTCTTGCTTGGAATCCTACTGTGTATTGTGTGTGTGTGTGTGTGTGTGTGTGTGTGTGTGTGTGTGTGTGTGTGTGTGTGTGTGTGTGTGTGTGTGTGTGTGTGTGCTGTTGTGGTGTGTGTTTCCTTGCCACCAGTCTTGCTTCTCAGCTCTATTTGTTTGATTTGGACCGGTCTGGGTGAAACAGAGTTTGGCAAAATCAGAGGTGTGTCTCAGTTATCTGGGATTTTAACCTGAGGATGTATGTCGGATATATGATTCTTGCTATTTTTTATACATAAATATATACATATGATATATTATAATATATTGGTTATATATTTATAAATAAAACAAATGTCTTTATAGAATAAATAACCTTGTCCATAATAAATCATGTTCTACACTTCAGCTGCATGATCCAAAACAGCCTATAGTCTTTTCTCCCCAGGGCTCTTTTCACCTCTTGTCTTTCTCTGTATAGAGTAGTATCTTTAATAGACAGTTTTAACTGAGTGCACATTGAGGAAAGAGCAAACAAATGTACAATTTTAAATAATATTTTATTATTAATAATAATAATAATAATAATAATAATAATAATAATAATTGTATAAAAAACGTTTTTATTTTTATGTTGTCTCTAAACTATTTTATTGGCTGACAGTAAGGTAATGAGTTTCATAACAATGCAACCATGACAAATTGATATTTTATATCTAGGAATATTGGTAAACCTCAATGCATTTTTTATATAGTAGACTACTATATATTTTATTTTATTTTCTTGTATTTGTTTTGAATTACTGTTTTTTTTCTTATTATTATTATTATTATTATTATTATTATTATTATTGCTTTTGATGATTTCTGCCATTTATTTTACATTATATTTCAATAAACTGTGATTTTGCAATTTGTCAGTCCACATTTTCTTTTTACATTTTTTTCAGGTTTGCATTTTTAAAGCTATAATCTAGACACAATTGAAAAACGGGTGTGAACTGCAGGTAATTTTAGTAATCTGAATGGGCGTCACTTTAAACAACTATTGGAGCACAAGCCTGAACATATCTTAACTACATGATCAGGCTCAGATAACTGAACATTCTTGCTGAATTGTATATCAAGTTAGAACAAGATGATTTAATTTCTTTAAAGGAACAACAAAAAACCCTAAAAGAACATGTTACTTGGGGAACAGGACAGGTGTGGCACAGGCATTTGTATCTCTTTATCTCTGATCTTCTGTGCTTTTGCACAGCATCTTACCAGTTAGATTACGTTCACTTGTCCATCTAAGAGCAATATAATTGATTTACGAGTTTCAATGCAAAAGAGTGTGAGAGTGTGTGTGTTTGTCTGTGTGAAAACTGGATACATGCTTAAGACTTGTGCATAAATAAAGTATTACAGACACACCACATCTATTACACTCATCCAGTAACACAGTCCTAGCTAATGCTGAGAACAGAAGCAACTGATGTGCACATGAGTGCTTTGCCACTAATACATGCTTTTAGTTGGTCAGTTATTCAGTCAGCTATTAAGTTATTTAGTCAGACATTAACTTAATTCAAGCAAAATTCTCAACTTGGAGATAGGAAAAACAACCCAAAGCAGCAGTGAAAAACTCATTTAAAAACATGGAAACACTGTCCAATTAATTTAAAATAGGTATTGTAGTGTTTGTGAATGTGTAGGAGGTGAAACTGCAGGTGAAACTAGTTCTAATCCTTTACCATCAGTTTAAACCAGTAGTTTACAGTGAACACATTATCAGTAGGCTTAAATGCACTGTAAAGCTGTCTGCGTAGTATACATGCTCGAAAAGGCACGTGAGTGACGCAACTTGAGTCGGCTGATGGGCCACTCCTCGGATTGTAAAGGTTGACCTGAATTCATTCTGTCATCTGTGACTCATTCAGTTTTTCCTCATTATTCCCTTTGCTCACGCTCTTTATTCCTCTCTTAGCCAGTTGCAACATGCTGATTTATATGATTAAAGGCTTTGTGGGTAAACCTCCAACTTGTGTTGTGTGTGTTTTTTTTATATTCTGTGTTATGCTAGAATACTTACATTATACCAAGCCAGACTGTGCTTTTTGATTATACAATGTGTCACACACTGACATTTTATTGAGAGCTAAGATCTTAAGACTTGATCTAATTTAATCAAATTCCTGCTGGTCTTCATGTGTGTGACTGCGGCTAATCATAGATTTTATGTGATTTAATGAGTGGCTTTGCATGCTGCATTTATTCTTTCAAGTACTTTCCCTTTGATGATTATTATTTGGCCTGATATGAGCTGTAAAACTATTATGACTCTATCATCAATCTCTAATTGCAAAGTGACAAGCTGTGAAATTTACTTTTTTTTTAATTAGACATTTCTAGACAAGCAAAAATTCACTTAGAGGTTTGAATCCTGTTTAGGCATTTATTATGAGCTATAGGAAACCAGGAACTGTTGCAATAAACACTTTTATTACAGCTACAACTACAGTATATCCATAAATCAGTGGCTGAGCATACATTTCACACCTAGTTCATCAGTGGTGTTCAACCTGGATTAATCCAGCTCGTAATACCATAATTATGAAGCCACAGCTATAGAAACCACCAATACTATACAAAATGCAGTATAACAGAGCATTGCATCACAGATAGGTATCTCCTGCAGTAACAATGAATCTTCTTCTTCTTTTGGCTTCTCCCATTAGGGGTCCCCACAGCGGACCATCCGTCTCCATACCCCCCTTGTCCTCTACATAGGCCTCTTTCAACCCAACTACCTGCATGTTTCCCCTCACCACATCCATAAACCTCCTCATTGGCCTTCCTCTTTTCCTTTTTCTGGCGACTCCATCATCAGCCTTCTTCTACCGATATACCCCATGTCCCTCCACTGCATGTCCAAACCGTCTCAATCTCACCTCCCTCACCTTGTTTACAAAATGTCCTACATGCACTGTTCCTCTAATAAACTCGTTTCTAATCCTGTCCATCGTCGTCACTCCCAACGAAAACCTCAACATCTTCAGCTCTGCTACCTTCAGCTCCGCCTCCTGCCTTTTACTCAATGCCACTGTCTCTAAATCATACAACATCGCAGGTCTCACCACAGTCCTATAAACTTTCCCTTTCACTCTTGCAAATACTCTTCTATCACAAATCACTCCTGTCACTCTTCTCCACCCACTCCACCCTGCCTGCACTCTTTTCTTCACTTCTCTAACACACTCTCCATTACTTTGCACTGTTGACCCCAGGTACCTAAACTCCTCCACCTTCACCACCTCTTCTCCCTGCAACCGCACCACTCCACTGCCCTCCCTCTCATTCACACACATGTACTCTGTCTTACTCCTACTGACTTTCATTCCCCTTCTCACTCCCCACCTCTCCAGGCTCTTCTCAACCTGCTCCCTACTCTCTCTACAAATAACAATATCATCCGCAAACATCATAGTCCAAATGTTTACACTTTTTAAAGCTTCTCTATTCCTCAGGCATCCTCTCACCTTCCATCTTGTTAAACAATTTTGTTAAAAACTCCACTGCCATCTCTCTTAAACCTCTCTATGCTTCTACTGTTATGTTATCTGGTCCAACTGACTTTCCACTCTTCCACTTTCTTTTTACTAGTCCTTTCCACTTCCTGCTGCACCATCTCCACATCATCCACCCTCCTCTCTCTCTCTCTCTCTCTCTCTCTCTCTCTCTCTCTCTCTCTCTCTCTCTCTCTCTCTCTCTCTTTCTCTCTCCCTCTCTCTAATTTTCCTCGTTCATCAGCCCCTCTAAATACTTCCTCCACCTTCTCAACACACTCTCTTCACTTGTCAACACATCTCCATCCTTTATTGCTCTAACTTGCAGCATATCCTTCCCAACTCGGTCCCTCTGCCTGGCCAATTGGTATAAATCATTTTCGCCTTCCTTAGTGTCCAACCTCTTATACAGCTCCTCATATGCCTTTTCCTTGGCTTTCGCCACATCCCTCTTTACCTGCTGCCACATCTCCTTGTACTCCTGCCTACTTTTCTCATCTCTCTGCCGATTCCAATCCTGTTTCGCCATCCTTTCCTCTTATGCTCTGTTGCACTTCCTCATTCCACCACCACGTCTCTTTCTCTTCCTTTTTATTTCCAGATGTCACACCAAGTACATTTCTAGCTGTCTTCCTTATTAATTCTGCAGTAGTTTCCCAATCATCCAGCACCTCTTCACCACCTCCGAGCCTCTGTCTGACCTCTTCCCTGAACCTCACACTACAGTCTTCCTCCTTCAGTTTCCACCATCTTATTCTTCTTTCAGACCTCACTCTCCTCCCCTTCTTCTTCATCTTAAAAGCAATCCTACAGACCACCATCCGATGCTGTCCAGCTACACTGTCCCCTGATAACACCTTACAGTCTCCAATCTCCTTCAGGTTGCATCTCCTACATAGCACATAGTCCACCTGTGTGCAACTTCCTCCACTCTTATACGTCACCCTATGCTCCTCCTTCTTCTTAAAATAAGTGTTAATCACTGCCATTTCCATCCTTTAAGCAAAATCTACCACCATCTGCCCTTCCACATTCCTCTCCTTAAGGCCATACCTACCATCACCTCCTCATCACCTCTGTTCTCTTCATTAACATGTACATTAAAGTCTGTCCCAATCACCAATCATTCTTTCCTAGGTACACTCTCCACCACTTCATCTAAATCACTCCAGAATTTTTATTCTCCTCCAACTCACTACCTACTTGTGGAGCATACGCACTGATGACATTTATCATCACCCCTTTTACTTTCAGCTCCACGTACATTACCATTTTTTAAACTCTCTTCACCTCCACTACACTCTTAATGAATTCCTCCTTCAGAATCACCCCTACACCATTTCTCTTTCCCTCCACACCATGATAGAACAGTTTAAACCCACCTCCAATGTGCCTGGCCTTACTTCCTTTTCACTTACATTTACATTTGCGGAATTTAGCAGACGCCCTTATCCAGAGCAACGAACACGTCACTTGGTCTCCTGAACACCAAACCTTTCTCCGCTAATATCAGCTACTTCTCTCCCATTAGCAGTCATAAAACCAATATTGAAAGTGCCCACCCAAACATCCACTTTCCGTCACTTCTCCTTTCCCTGCTGTCTCTGTAAACACCTTCTCCTCCTTTGGTCAACCAATTCCACTGGTACCCTGTTGGGTTGATAACCCGAGCCTCGACTGATCCGGTATGGAATTTATGTTTGTGTGATCCACATATTTGATTTGCCATGTTTTGGTCTTTCCTAACGATCGAAACTCTAACCTAAGAACCCAGTGTAACTCCACATGTGCATGGGGAAAAAATCTAAATTAACAGCAATCCAAGTTTAGGATCAGACCGCAGACCCTGGAGCTACAGTCTTCTTCTTCTTTTTCTTTCGGCTGCTCCCATTAGGGGTCGCCACAGCGGATAATCCGTCTCCACACCACTCTGTCCTCTACATCTGCCTCTTTCACACCAACTACCTGCATGTCTTCCCTCACCACATCCATGAACCTCCTCCTTGGCCTTCCTCTTTTCCTCCTACCTGGTGGCTCCATCCTCAGCATTCTTCTACCAATATAATTCATGTCCCTCCTCTGCACATGTCCAAACCATCTCAATCTCGCCTCCCTCACCTTGTCACCAAAACATCCTACATGCGCTGTCCCTCTAAAAATCTCATTTCTAATCTTGTCCATCGTCGTCACTCCCAACGAAAACCTTAACATCTTCAGCTCTGCTACCTCCAGCTCCACCTCCTGTCTTTTACTCAATGCCACTGTCTCTAAACCATACAACATCGCAGGTCTCACCACAGTCCTATAAACTTTCCCTTTCATTCTTGCAGATACCCTACTATCACAAATCACTCCTGTCACTCTTCTCCACCCACTCCACCCTGCCTGCACTCTTTTCTTCACTTCTCTAACACACTCTCCATTACTTTGCACTGTTGACCCCAGGTACCTGAACTCCTCCACCTTCTCCAGCTCTTCTCCCTGCAACCGCATCACTCCACTGCCCTCCCTCTCATTCACACACATGTACTCTGTCTTACTTCTTCTGAGTTTCATTCCCCTTCTCTCCAGCACATATCTCCACCTCTCCAGGCTCTTCTCAACCTGCTCCATACTCTCACCACAAATCACAATATCATCCGCAAACATCATAGTCCAGGGAGACTCCTGTCTGACCTCGTCCGTCAACCTGTCCATCACCACTGCAAACAGGAAAGGACTCAGGGCCGATCCTTGATGCAGTCCAACCTTCACTCTGAACCAGTCTGTCGTTCCTACTGCACACTTCACTGCCGTCACACTGTCCTCATGCATGTCCTGCACCACCCTCACATACTTCTCTGACACACCTGACTTCCTCATACAATACCACAGCTCCTCTCTTGGCACTCTGTCGTACGCTTTCTCTAAATCCACAAATACACAATGCAATTCCTTCTGTCCTTCTCTATACTTCTCCATCAACATCCTCAAAGCAAATAATGCGTCTGTGGTGCTCTTCTTTGGCATGAAACCATACTGTTGCTCACAGATGGTCACCTCTTCTCTCAGCCTGGCTTCCCCATCTCTTTCCCATAACTTCATGGTGTGACTGATCAACTTAATTCTCCTGTAGTTACTGCAAGACTGCACATCTCCTTTATGCTTAAAGATCGGTACCAGCACACTTCTTCTCCATTCCTCAGGCATCTTCTCACCTTCCAAAATCCTGTTAAACAATCTGGTCAAAAACTCCACTGCCATCTCTCCTAAACATCTCCACGCTTCTACCGGTATGTCATCTGGTCCAACCGACTTTCCACTCTTCATCCTCTTAATTGCTGCTCTCACTTCCTCCTTACTAATCCAATCTACATCCTGCTTCACCAACTCCACATCGTCTAACCTTCTCTCTCTCTGATTTTCCTCATTCATCAGCTGCTCAAAATACTCCCTCCACCTTCTCAACACAGTCTCCTCACTAATCAACACATTTCCCTCTCCATCCTTTACTGCTCTAACTTGCAGCACATCCTTTCCAGCTCGGTCCCTCTGCCTGGCCAATCGGTATAAATCCTTTTCTCCTTTCTTAGTGTCCAACCTCTCATACAGCTCCTCATATGCCTTTTCCTTGGCTTTCGCCACATCCCTCTTTACCTGCTGCCGCATCTCCTTGTACTCCTGCCTACTTTTCTCATCACTCTGTCTATCCCACTTCTGTTTTGCCAACCTCTTTCTCCTTATGCTCTCCTGCACTTCCTCATTCCACCACCACGTCTCCTTGTCTTGCTTTCTATTTCCAGATGTCACACCAAGTACTTTTCTAGCTGCCTCCCTCATCACTCCTGCAGTATTTGCCCAATCATCCAACACCTCTTCAACACCACCGAGCCTCTGTCTGACCTCTTCCCTGAACCTCACACTACACTCTTCCTCCTTCAGTTTCCACCATCTTATTCTTCTTTCAGTCCTCACTCTCCTACTCTTCTTCTTCGCCTCCAAAACCATCCTACAGACCACCATCCGATGCTGTCTAGCTACACTGTCCCCTGCCAACACCTTACAGTCTCCAATCTCCTTCAGGTTGCATCTCCTGCATAGCACATAGTCCACCTGTGTGCACCTTCCTCCACTCTTATACGTCACCCTATGATCCTCCTTCTTCCTAAAATAAGTGTTCACCACTGCCATTTCCATCCTTTTAGCAAAATCTACCACCATCTGCCCTTCCACATTCCTCTCCTTAAAACCATACCTACCCATCACCTCCTCATCACCTCTGTTCCCTTCACCTACATGCCCATTAAAGTCTGCCCCAATCACCAACCGTTCTTTCCTAGGTACACCATCTACCACTTCATCTAACTCACTCCAGAATTTTTCCTTCTCCTCCATCTCACAGCCAACTTGTGGAGCATAGGCACTGATGACATTTATCATCATCCCTTCAACTTCCACCTTCACGATCATCACCCTATCAGAAACTCTCTTCACCTCCACTACACTCTTACTGTACTCTTCCTTCAGAATCACCCCTACACCATTTCTCTTTCCATCCACACCATGATAAAACAGTTTAAATCCACCTCCAATGTTCCTGGCCTTACTCCCTTTCCACTTGGTCTCCTGAACACACAGCATATCTACCTTTCTCCTCTCCATCATATCAGCTATCTCTCTCCCTTTACCCATCATAGTACCAACATTTAAAGTACCAATCCGAACCTCCACTTTCCTACACTGCTCCTTTCCCTGCCGTCTCTGTAGAGGTCTTCCTCCTCTCCTTCTCCTCCTTCGGCCAACAGTAGCCCAATTTCCACCGGTACCCTGTCGGCTAATGATACCTGTGGCGGTCGTTGTTAACCCGGGCCTCGACCGATCCGGTATGAAATTCTTATTTGTGATCCGCATATTTGATTTGGCACATGTTTTACGCTGGATGCCCTTCCTAACGCAACCCTCCCCATTTACCTGGGCTTGGGACCGGCACTAAGAGTGCACTGGCTTGTGCATCCATAATGGCTGGGTTCCCTGGAGCTACAGTATGAGGTGGAATGCAAATGATTAGGCATTTAAACATTCATATTGAGTGTAGTTCATATTTTTGAGTACATAACATTTAACTGTGTAAACTGATCAAATCAAAATAATTTTTGGACTTGTAATTGATGTATGTTTCGATGTAGTTTAATGTTAATTTGATGTATTATGCAGATGAGGATGGGTTCCCTCTTGAGTCTGGTTCCTCTTAAGGTTTCTTCCTTATGCCATCTACGGGAGTTTTTTCTTGCATGAGAATTGTCAAAAGGTGACCCGAGTCACCACATATTTTATCACCACATATCTGTGTAAAGCTGCTTTGAGACAATGTTCATTGTTAAATGCGCTATACAAATAAAATGTAATTGAATTTAATTGAAAAAACCCCCAAAATGTACAAATTTAAATCTGCTCACACTCTACTGCTTAAGTCACATTTGATGATGATGATGATGATGATGACTATTAAGATTTATTATTATTATTATTATTATTATTATTATTATTATTATTATTATTATTAATATTATTAAGAATATATACCAGCTCAAGTTAAATAAAAAAGAAACTGTCAGTTCTCTTTGAAGATCTAAATGAAAATTTACTTCAAGTTTAATTCCAGCCTAAGTTAAGTATAGCATGACTAAATAAACCCATCTTCAACAAGTCAGTTGCGGTGTTTTCATTCACAATAGCCAGCTTTCTCTTTTGGCACAGTACTATGGCTCTACCCTCTTCTTTTTCTCTTCCAGTAAGTTCACGCATGATACATTTTCCCAGAACCTGGGTCATTCTGACCATCTGACTTCTAACAATCATGCTCTGTTCACAATGTGTACTTATTTTTATAAGGCTCTTGACTCGGGTCACCTTTTGACAATTCTCATGTCTTGTTTAAGGGTTTAGCTACAAGCTGGAACACAAAAAAATTTGAGTGTTTTTTTTCTTCATTCCAGAAAACACTTAGGTGGTCTCTCTTTTAGGTTTGGATAGTAGAATGATACTCTTATAATACAAGGGTCATAATGAGTGAAAATTCCCATGACAAGATCTGATGAGGTTTTCTACTGCTGTAGCCCAACCATCTCGAAGTTTGATGTACTGTGCATTCTGAGATGCTTTCTTCTCACTGTCAATAAAAAGAATTGTTATTTTAAATACTAAATACATCCTGTCAGCTAAAACCAGTTTTGCTATTGTTTTCTAATCTCTTACATCAACACAGTGTTTCACCCTGCAGACCCTCCACTCCTGGTGCTTTCATACCATTCTGTGTAAACTATAGGGACTGTTACCAGGAGACCAGCAGTTTCTAAAATACTGAAACAAGACCGTCTGGCACCAACATCCATTCCACAGTCAAAGTAAAAAATATCATATTTTATTTCTATTTTGAAGTTTAATGTGTATATTAACTGAAGCACTGGACCCGTATCTGCATATGTTAATACATTGTGATCCTGCCACATGATTGGCTAATTGTATAACTGAATAAATAAGCAGATGTACAAGTATTACTATTAAAGTGAACTATTAAATATAGGTTTAATCTCCTTAGTTTTATAGGTAATGGTATAAAGAGCTCCATCTCTTTTTTTTCTTTTTTTCCATATTTAATTGAGAATTGTATAAAAAAAAAAAAAAAAAAAAAAAAAAAAAAACCTTCACATTAACAGATTTCTGACCGGCAGAGTTTCAAAACCAGCCCTCACGTGTTACTCTAAACCTCCAAATCTGTGTAACTCATAAGTCATTTCGTAGTGTTGCATTTACACAGACATGTAACAACGCCTCCATTGAAGTGTACACATCCGCACGCTGTGTAAGTAAACAGAGATAGCCCTGCTATCTTACAGCCAGCTGTTAGGAAAGACTAGTGCTTTCAGGATGGAAATAGTTTCTGTAGGTGACATATTTACACATCTGCTGCATGATAAAACTCTCACATTTGAGATGTGAGATGGTACTTGCAGTGCAAATCAACTTTATTTTACATGCAGTAACCGGATTATTGTAACGAGTTTAATGTAATTTGAATTTCTGCAGCATGTAATGTTAACTTTTTAAAAACTGCAGCAATATTGTAAAGAACCCAAAAGTTACATGATGTGAGGTTTTAAAAACCCCTTTCATTCATTCATTCATTCATTCATTCATTCATTCATTCATTCTATTTCCCTGGATATTAAGTTTACAGTGTTGATAGTATGGTGATGTAGTTAAAGGAGCCAAAGCAAATGAATGAAATCAGTATTCACACCGATCAGGCATAACACTATGACATTATAAAATTATGACCGCTAAAGTGAATAACACTGATATAACACGTCCTGAAAATGTAATTGTTAGAAGAGGAAAAATGGGCAAACGTAAATATTTAAGTGACATGTAAATAAGTCAACCATGCCTGCAAATGGCATGTAAAAATAAATAACTCACGAATAAAAAAAAATCTAAGAAAAATGTATGACAAGAGTCAAATTGTTATGGCTAGACCATTGGGTCAGAGCATCTCCAAAACCTGCTCTTGTGGGGTCTGCAGTGGTCAGTATTTATCAAAAGTGCTCCAAGGAAGGAACAGTGGTGAACCGGTGACAGGGTCATGGGCGGTCAAGGATCACTGATGCACGTGGGGAGTGAAGGCTGGTGCATGTGGTCCGATCTAACAGACGAGCTTCTGTAGCTCATATTAGGCAGGTGGTTTTAATGTTATGCCTTATAGGTGGCTATACATTTATGCCTGATCCATGTAAGTATCAGTATAATGCTCATTTATGGAAAATTAATTTTTTTTTATGAAAAAAGTCAATCATGCCTACAAATAGTATGTAAAATAACCGCATTTCGTTGCCTTGTACTTGTACATGTGTAATGACAATAAAGTTGAATCTAATCTAATCTAATCTAAAAATGAAAAACTTATGAACAAAAAATCACCGGAAAATAAATGAATTAAAAGTGTTACATTTACAGTGTTAAACAAAAACATGTAGAACAAAATACAAAAATGAATCAGATTTAAAGCATAATAAATTATAAGCATGTCAAGAAAATGTGAAAGTGAAATGAAATTAATCATACATAAAATAAAATCTTTCATTTATTGCAATAAATTGCTTACTTAAAGGCTTTTGGTTTATGTTCAGAGGCGAGAAGAGGAATTTGTGGTTATGCTTTTTCAGCATGTGTAAATATAAGAGTAAAAATGACCAAAATTGCATTGTACCATTGGCATTGTGGCTTTGTATTTCTACATGGAAGAAAATCAAAAGTGCACCCATGGCATGCTTTCTTTTAGTGGAAGCATGGAGAATTTCTTGTTTGTGGTAATATTTTATAAGCAACAGATGCAATCGACAGAAATTAAGTTAAAAAACACAGGATTTTTTCCTCACAGTTTTATGAAATGTGCTTTTTTTTGATAATGTCCGTGCTTTTTAGATGCAATGACTTGGCAATTTTAGCTCTCCGTAATAAAAGAGGCTCTTTAATGTTACTCAAAAGCTCCACTGTGATTTTGGATTTATACATCCAAAAGGTCTATTGCAACTCATAGATCAGTTTATAGAGCCGCATCAACAAAGGCCTTTGAGAAATAACATCGCCCACTCTTTGTGTATAAACAGGATTAACCCTGCACCATTTGTACGGCAGAGATTTGTAAATATTTTGGTTATTATTGTGGAAATATAATGCATCCTGATTTAAAAATTGGTGAGTGGAAATGCATAAGCCTTGACAGAATAGTTAAATAGTAATAAAACATTTTCAGTGATAGAATAACTGGCAACAAAACCATTTTTTTTAAGAAATAATTTTATTTAAGGATTTTAGTACAAAACAAGAATTCATTCATTTAAAAAAAATAAATAAATAATAAAAAAAGCACATATGGTAAACAAGTATGGAATAAAGAAGTGTTGCTTCAGAAAGGTTCTGACTGTCCTTGAAAACAGGTACCTTCTTTTTAGAGAGTAAGGGCTCAGAGAGTTAAATCCACACAACATCATTGATAAGTTGGGTATAATGATATGGATCACGTCTTTGAGGTTTTAGGTAGGTATAAATGTAAAGGGGATTTGTATGTAGGATAGTGAGTGTGCTAGATGTGCTAGTGTGGGTTTTATTGCAGTGGATGAAATAGATCGCCGTTGGTTGCGTGATCGAGAAGTTTGATGCTGAATAGCTTGTGTAGTCGTCCCTCTTCTCCTCTCAATGGGTTGTGCGTCATTTGCTTTCTGCTCTGCTCTCGATAGGTTGCTGCTCGGTGATCTGGCTTTTAAGCATGTGGCCAAGAGCGGCCCACGAAAACATCACAGAGATAACGTATAGTGACGTCATGGAGATAACTTATAAGTTCACTGTAAATTTCCCTCTAGTGGTGAAGCATGGACCCTCAACTAAAGGGAAAGGCTTTCCTACATATGGTATTTTTAAATATTTATAATTTCATGTGGACCAAATAAATAAATAAATATTTAAATAAATAACCATAAATAACAAATAACATAAAAAAAAACACTTTTGTAAAGAAACAATACAGTGGTGCACTTTTAAAGCTCTGAAGTCCGTTCTTTCAGTAAGACAGTGGGATTGATGTCTCCCTCTCCAGAAGGAGTTGAATTCAAGTTAATCTTTGCTAAATTGAAGATCTTGTCCTCGGGCACTTTAAAAGACACCATTGGACATGGTCCTTTAATATTCTGGCAGACGAGCTTCTTTAGAGTGGCTGTGTTTAAGATCTCAAATCCCACTTTGCCACCGAATGTACTGGGCATCCAGTACTCGGGGGAGCAGATAGGATTACCCATCAGCCCTTTGAGGGAATAGGGGGCACCCATCTCGACCATAGTCTCTCCGAATACAGAATTGTGCCTTGGCTTCTCCACCAGAAGACCAGTGTAGAGCTCTACAGAGTTCACATCTCCATAAAGACTCTTCAGATCTGCTGCGAGCTCTTTATCTCCTAAAACACAACAGAGAGAGATTTAGACTTCAGATTCATATTCACTCAGTGCTTCAGCAAAGCAGTTTCTCAATATCTATCTTTATGTAAACCAGTGATTATGAACTCTGAAATAGCTAACGACCAAGTCATATCATGAAAACCAATGCCTCACCTGTCAGTTCTTCAAAGGAAGGGTATGGCTGCATGTTGAAACGCTTCCTGTAAGCATTAAAGGACTGATAACGCATCTCTCGGCTGTGCTCTAGGATTTTACTAGCCATTCCTCTCACGCCAGCAGGCAAATTCCTTCCACCAGATATCTGAAGAGAAACAATAACAAAGTCAGATTTCAACTGAAAGGATTAAAAGTATTTCAACCTCAAAGGATTTTTTTTTTTTGCTTAACCTCAATTTAAATACCTCTGTTTCAGTGAATAAAATATTATATCAGTCCAGATTTCCTATGACTGTAATTCAATTTATTAAGATTGATTGAGATGATCAGATACTGACCCTGCCAGCTTGTTGCTTGCTGAAAGACGCCACCAGGTTGCTGATACCGTGCTGTGTCACTATGGAGTTGTTGAAGAGGAACTGGGGGTGAGTATAGACCTGGTGCTGGATTTGAAATGTGTCAGGCATCAGCGGGTGCCAGTGGTACAGCGTGTTGAACTCAGATGCAATGCGGTTCTGATACTGAAACCTCTCACTGAAGAGGAGCTCAGGGTCGAACTTCAGCTTGAGGTGGTAGCCACTCAGGTGCTGAACGTAGTCCTCAATCACAATTTTGATGGTCTCACCTAAAGGAAATCGAATATTGTATACTTTAATTCTTGTGTTTTCTAGCTCTAGATATTTTTTATCCAGTTCTGTATATAGGTGGGTACAGTCTAAAATCTTTAAAAAGCATGTCAGAGTTTTGCTTACCAATCAGTATAAGGCGTGTTGTTTGGAAAAGACGTTCATCATCCCAGTCGGGATGCTCTTGCTTCATGACATCACACACACGGTTGTGTTCTCTGAGCCAGATAGTGGCATACATCATGAGGCCAGGGATGAGACCAAACGCCTCATGGCCCACTGCGAATCGGATCTCTTCAGGAACGTGGGGTGGGTAGTGCATCTCGACCTGAACGTCTTTAACCAGAGGGGGGTACACCTCGCCGTCTATCACCTGAGATCACAACACACATCAGGATCAAGTAAAATGTAAAAAAAAAAAAAAAAAAAAAAAAAAAAAAATTTTTCACTGAGATCCTTGAGATCTTTTTGGTTTTCTACTTTTGATTTTTAAAATGACTTTAAACAGGGAGATACCTGATATTTCAGTTTTCCATCTTTGAAAAGTCTCAGTTTGTGCTGTCTGTCCATATTGCCTCCGTATACGTGACTTAAATCCACCTAAAACACCGAACAATAATTAGAAAAATTACTATAGAAAAAATATAATATTAATACTTTATTAGTACTGGTTATAATATCACCTTGTATAAAAAAATATTGCCTAAATAAATGAATAGAATTGTGCATGTAAATTGAACTTACTCCATGGCCCAGGGCTGAGGTGAAGGCTGGTCCTTTCTTAAAGTCAGATTTGAAGAACTGGTGGGTGAAATGCTGGGCGAAGAATGCAAACATCAAGCTTGTACCCTGTGGGTCAGGAATGAACTTCTGTCTCAAGAGGACTTTCTCCACCACCTGTTTAACATCAGGAAGAGCTGCGGTGCCGGTCGATGGGCAGTGTTTGGGTAATGGGGGCAGTGTACGAGTAAAGTAGGATATGTTGGAGTATGCCTCCCAATTTTTGTAGTCATAATCAGCATTGTAAGTTGGTGGACTGTCCACCAAAGTTGACCTGGCTGTAAATGATAAAGAAAAGTATTAAATAAAAGAATGACTGAAATTAAATAAACTTGCAAGATAAACTGACAAAATAATAAAACCTCCGATCAATGTTTTTTTTAAAAATTGGAACAAAGCCTACATGTCAAGACGTAGCGCATCAAAGCGTTCCTCAGAAATGAAACGTTATTAATGATGTCCCATATCCATTTATAGTGTGTTAGCAGGTAGTGTACAGTGCCTGGGCTTGGCTTCAGAAAAGACTTGATCCACGTGAAAAGTTCAGCTTTAGGGGGAAAAAAAGGCAGAAAAAAGGGAACAGCGTTAGGATCATGGGCTTTCTAATGTAACAGACTTCTGAATGCACATATGAAGATGTGTACTTACGTGTGGTGCAGTTCTGTCCGTGGTATCCGGTCCTGGTGCAGTCACACTCATAGGCATCTAAACCTTTGGATAAACACACACCCCGGTTCTGACAGGGCTGTGAGCAGCAGGGATCTGCTGTAAGACCTGCAGGGAGGAAAAACAGTGTTTAATTCACTTCTGCAATGAATAGTTTTGAAAAGGAACCTTGAGAGGATGAAGAGGAGAAGAAGAAAAAGAAGAGAAAGAATACGAAGAACACAATCATTCGTCGCAAATATAGTGTGTGTATATAATGCAATAAAATTGGAAAAACTTACCTCCATCCAAGAAAAAGGTCAAGCTTCCAAGCAAGATGAGGCAAATTACTTTCTTATTCATTCCAGAAATCTCCAGCTATTTCAGACTGGTGTGTGAGCCCTGAGTATCTTAAGCTTTCTGAACCTCGCAGTGCTCCTGCCCTCCTTATATACAACTTGGGGGAGTTTTCGCTGACGTCAGATGACTCATATTCGCAAATTGGGTGGTTTCTCTTTTTTTTGTTTTCATGTCGACAATCAGCTGTCAGGTTTTCCAAGTAAGCTGAGAAATCCATCTTTCTATTAGACTTGAAGGAGTGCGCCACAGTGTGGAAGTGTTGTATATGTGACTACATTACTCTAAACCATCATCATCATTACTGCCATCTGATAATAATTGTAGTCGGTTACGTAATTAATTAATTAATTAATTAATTACTCAATTAATTAGTCATCGATGTAATAAACTTTATACGTTTGAAGGTTTTTGGTTGACAAAACCGATTTACTTACATGTCATAAAAAATACCCCGATATTAAAGAATGCGCATGTAGTGCGGACGTGTAAACGCGATGTAACGCCGAATTTCTATTCAATTCAATTATATAGTTTTAGACATCGATAAATAAATCATAAGGGAAAAAAATGTATGGAGCTCATCCTCATCTGGGTGGTACCAAATATCCATTCATTACAGTTTTATCATGGTTGAGGTGCACTGCTTTTACTTTTTTATATTGATTAGTTTTGTGTGTGTGTGTGTGTGTGTGTGTGTGTGTGTGTGTGTGTGTGTGTGTGTCAACTTCAGAGTGTAACTTACAGTTTGCTGTTTTAGTCAGATCCTAAACAAATTATAATGATTCACACATGTATCTGGTAATAAGAGGATTTGCTCAATTCAAAGGTAAAATATATATGTATATATTAAGAGTAATAGAAATATGAGTAATGTGAAGTAAATGGGATTATACCTACCATAAATCAGGAGTATAAATTGCAGTCTTCCATACAGTAGATGCGATATGATACCATTTAAGTTTTTAAAGGCCACAGTTTATTATTTGGCAATACCAGAAAACTACTACACAACAGTCCAAATCCAACTTTTGAGGTAAACATTTTTTTATTAGGCCATACCTGATTTTTGTATCTATAATACCTGGCCACATTTTTTAGTTGGCTTATTATTGCCTACTAAGTATCAGAATTTTGGCCAAATCACGTTGTTATCTGATTTACACACTATAATACAATAAGATACACTGATCTACAGCAGTCTATTTGTTTAAATACTACTACTACTACTACTACCACTAATAATAATAATAATAATAATAATAATAATAAATTAATTCAATCATGTGTTGATACTAATCCATTTATAATGCTGCCTTGTCTCAAATCAATATTTTTAAATAGATTATACAAATGTTCCTATCATTACAGCTCTTAGAAAATGTATTATACTTCAATATATAAATCAATATTCATATATATATATATATATATATATATATATATATATATATATATATATATATATATATATATATATATATATATATACTTCAATATATAACTTTATTACAACCGATCAGGCAGTGTTGGTCCCCCTTTTGCTGCCAAAACAGTCCTAAACTGTTGAGCATTAACAGCATTAACTTCAGCAATTTGAGCTACAGAAGCTCGTCTGTTGGATCGGACCGCACAAGCCAGCCTTCACTCCCCACATGCATCAGTGATCCTTGGTCGCCCATGACCCTGTCGCAGGTTCACCACTGTTCCTTCAGAGCACTCTTAATAGATACTGACCACAGCAGACTGGGAAACACCCACAAGAGTTTTGGAGATGCTCTGACACAATTATCTAGACATCACAATTTGGCCCTTGTCAGACTCTATCAAATCTTTACGCTTGCCCATTTTTCCTGCATCTTACACATCAAAATTTATAAACAAAACTGCTGTATTAGATATATATCCCACCCACAGTTGCCTTGATGAATAATCGGTGTTATTCATTCACTGGTCATAACATCATAATATTATGCCTGATTGGCGTGATGACGTAAAGCGCAATGGTATTACATGACAAAGGAAGTATAGTGCACATGGAAAGAATTTGGCATGACTAAAGAGTTACACAACTGGAAGTAAACATTTCTTTAGAAAATGTAAATATACCAAATTATTTCTTTCTAATTGGTAAATTATAAGTTATAAGTCACGCTGACACCATTGGCTTTCCACAGTGGGCGGGGCTTCAGAAGGTTGTCCGATTCACAAGTTTTGCCTCTTTCTCTCTTTCTCTCCTGAGCTGAGACACAGAGAGAGAGAGAGAGAGAGAGAGAGAGAGAGTTGAAACAGAAGAGCATTCCGCTCACTCTCATATGCTTCTGCCCTGCGGTGAAGGTAAGCTGAACGGACTGCTTTTTTTTTGGTTTTTGTTTTTTTAAACATTAATTTTCAGCAACAGAAACAATTTTCCCAGTCGGACTTTGTAAATAGTAGAGCTAATTAAAATAAAGTTCAAGAACAACTTTTCTAATTGAATTGAAGTTTGTTTGGTTTGTATTTGTCCACTTTGCAGGACTTCACTATTTCATGTAACATAAAAGTAAAAAACCGGAAGATATGATTTAATTGGCTTTCTCTATGTTTGGGGAAACACGCATGCGCGAGAATTTAATGTATTTGTGGTACAGGCGACTGCTGAGAGGCGGAGACTGGAGCTACAGCTGCAGCACGTACAAACCCTCATTATCATAAACATAATCAATAAAAACAGCGCTTTTTCTTTTAACAAACACGGTGCACGATTTTTTGGTTTCCTTTTGTTCTTATTATAATCATACTAAAACCATTACCAAGATGGATACATAAATATATGGTCTTGGATTCTAAGTATTGTATATACTACAGTCATGACACATATTTACATACATGGTATTTACTTATTTTACTTTAATTCTCAACAACTTTGTGATGTTATTCCAAATCATTTTCACAAGTCCACAGATGTCCTGAGATAACACAACATGGAATACAATACTAAAAAAAAAATCAAATTTGAATGGAAATAAAAAATTATTTTTCAAAAAGTTAAATACAGCTCTCTGGGAAAGTAGTTAAAGCACCTGAGCTGTGTGTGATGTTAGATAGAGAAGTTGAATTGTGTGCTTTTATTACCTTGTTATTACAATTTTATTGAAGGGTACACTTTTATGAAGCACTTCCCTAACACCCATATTTTTCTCTTTAGTTGACAGATGCTGCCCAAGACAAACAGAAGCCTTTCCTGACATATAAATGTGTTTCCCTACGGTGAAACTTACATTGCTGCCAGGATGTCCTCCATAGATCCTTATCAGTACATTATAGTAAGTATAGTTTTGGATTTTGGAGGCAGTGATTTGTTTATTTTTTTATCTTTTTGTTTATAATTTTTACCCAATTTTGTATTATTTTACTGGAAATGTGATGTTCATACCGGTTCAGAAAACTGAAATATTTTGCACGAATAAGCTAAAATTTTACTTATATCTACATTATGCATTATTCAACAGTTTCTCCAGACTGCATCAGCATTACTGTATCAGTCTATTATGGGTATGGATAAAGTATTGAATTAGTTTACTTTAACAAACCTTAATGTAAATTATGTCAAAATCTCATCCAGATCTATAAAAATCCAGTTCAGTTGTTTTTGCAGGTACATGAGCGCAAACATGACATCAGTTGTTTCTCTTGGGTGGTTTCTCCTGTCTAAATGTCTCTTGTGTCACTTGTTAGTCACTGATATGAGTCTTTTGTGTTGTCAGGTTGAGCATCAATATTCTCACAGGTTCAAAGTGACTGTGGTGAGAGCCGAAAGTGTCACTAAAGGAGCGCTCGGGGACTTGCGTGAGTGTAGACTTTGTATTGTTCGCTCCAGTTTTTACAGTAAAATGTTTGCTGTATGGTGAAAGATATATTGTGTACATTGTGTTTGTGATCAGTGGACACACCGGACCCATATGTAGAGCTGTCAATTCCCACTGCTCCCGAGTCGAGAAAAAGAACACGGCACATCGACAATGACATTAATCCGAAGTGGAACGAAACATTCGAGTTCCTTCTGGACCCTCAGCTGGACAATGTGCTGGAGGTGATATATTTGTCACTAAATATATATCAAGTGATTAATTATCAGCTCTAATAGTATTCAAAAGTAGAGCACAGCAGATACATTTTCACTTTTGGTTTCCTGTCATTTCCTGTAATAGCTGATTTGACAGAAGTCTCGTCTGCATTATATTAATACGCTGGTTGTTTCTATAGTAACAGATCATTCACAGAGACTTGTATAGCACACACTCACATACAAGTATATATTTCATATATTTATGCTGTGGTATTGCTACTCAGTTATTATTATTATTATGTGTATTTTCATATGACAGCACACATTTTTTA
Organism: Silurus lanzhouensis; assembly: GCA_039877035.1. Taxonomy (NCBI): domain Eukaryota; kingdom Metazoa; phylum Chordata; class Actinopteri; order Siluriformes; family Siluridae; genus Silurus; species Silurus lanzhouensis. The sequence continues at coordinate 4,415,879 of JBCEWE010000333.1, forward strand.
TATATATATATATATATATATATATATATATATATATATATATATATATATATATATATACACACACACACACACACACACACACACACACACACACACACACATACATATTCCAGTCGGGTAATGTGTATTATTAATGATTTAAGTTTTTCTCACCTTTTAGATTACATTAATGGATGCCAATTATGTCATGGATGAAACTCTGGGCACAGCTACATTTTCAGTCAACAATCTAAAAATAGGACATCTAGAGATGGTGACTCTGTCCATCGGCAAGGTAGGCTAATGATCAGATTTTACTGTTTCAGTTGGTATAGCAGTCCTACATCAGGAGTGAGTAAAGTTGATTATTAGGTCATTTCTCCCAAATTTAGTCAGTCAGTAGGCATAGTTGGTGTCTGACTGCTGTTTCAATCAATAATTGAACTGCATTACTAAATCATGACACATTCATTTTAAACATGTTATTCACCCTGTCGGACTTGGTTTGTGCCTTCTGACGTTGTATCATGTTATCTATAAAAGTGTACAAAAGGATATATCTTAAATATACAGCATCCATTTTAGAGACAGAATGTTTTGTAGAGACCCTTTTTTTTTTGCCCAAACTGTTCAGAGTGGAGAGGAAATAGTGAGTTAGTTAGTTAGTTTATTCTCTTATGGTTACATCATAAATGAATATACAGCTGTAGTGATATGGTTTCTTTAAGAATATGTGTAAGATCTTACAAATAAACACTGTAGCTGGTGCTGGTGCTGGTACATGTGTCTAAAAGTCTAAAATCTGACTTTAACATTGGCGAAAGCTTGTGTCTACACATGGGCGTGACTGAAAATATCTTCTTCACTGTGTTAAGTGATAAAATAACACAATCTTGACAGGTGATCAGTAATATTTATAGCTGGATGACATAAGAGTGGTGCGGAACATTGGGCGAAGTAGGAATGTCGAGTAATAACACATTCAACACTATGAAGTATGAATCTGCAGTTTTTACACCAAACAGGTGGTTTATCTAAACTTCTCTGCTTATATTCTTTCTTGTGGTGAGTGAAACAGTTAAATATTTCATTAGGCACCCATTTGGCACAAACGTTTGCATTTATTCCAAGTGTGGTTTTTCATGATTTATTTGTCTGACAGCTGATAGTAAGGTAGGGAAGGAAGTCAAAAGCGATGTTAATAACATCAATGAGAAATTTCTGTGATTTAATTTGATTTCCTGCTGTTTTTCTACTGGTTTCAGTCGCCTTTAAAGGGTCAATCATTTATTATAATTAATATACCATGATTTTTTTCTGCTACTACCAATAATGCGACTATAATGCGAGTCCAAAAATAATTGAATATTATTTCTGATCTCCAGACCATGAAAGTGCACCTGGAGTTGTTATTGGAAGTCTGGTAGGTCCATCAGCCTTTTCAGAGATCTAAGGCTTAGTATAACATTTTCAGCAAGCTTGTTGTGTCACTGTGTTAACAACACCGTGATTTATTTATTTTTTTTGCTGTAGTTCGTCCACAGACCTGCGCTTCAGTATGGCTCTGTGTGATAAGGAGAAGATGTTCAGAGAGACACGTAGGGACAGAGTCATGCTGGGCATCAAAAAATTCCTAAACATGGAAAACCCACGCTTCCTACCCACCTCACAGAATGAGGTAAGCCCTAGACAATAATGAGTTTGTCTTTTTTTTCCATTAGGGAGCGGACATATTGGCCTATTTCTAACAGTAAATTTCGCATTAATTATTACAATGTCTTGTCTGTGTCCAGGTTCCCACCATTGCTATAGTGGGATCAGGGGGGGGGTTCCGAGCCATGGTGGGCTTCTCTGGGGTGATGAAGGCTCTTTATGAGTCTGGAGTGTTGGACTGTGCTACTTATGTGGCAGGACTTTCTGGCTCAACATGGTCTGTTAATGAATCTTTATCGTATTTATTTATTTACTTTCTCCTTTTACCAACTTCTTTATCCAATCCTCATTCTTCAGCTCTTATTCGAGCTCTCCTCAAAACTTAACAAAACTTCAGCCCCTTCTTTCACTTTCGTCAGTTCCTCTTTCACTTTTGTCACTTTGCACTCACAGTATTTGCTTTTACTTGCACATTTACTTGCATCGAACAATGAATAACTGTACAGGAACTGGTGTAATGTATCATGCACAGTATACACACTCACTGTACAGTCAACAATAGACATAAATGAATGCAACACATAAAGACAATCATGTGACACTCTCCGATCATTTTTCCACAGGTACATGTCTATGCTGTACTCACACCCAGAGTTTCCAGAGAAAGGCCCCCGAGACATCAATCAGGAACTGATGAAGAGTGTGAGCAGCAGTCCACTCAAACTGCTAATGCCACAGCACATCAGACGCTACATTAAAGCTCTGTGGAAGAAGAAAGCAAGCGGCCAGCCTGTCACTTTCACCGACATCTTCGGTATGCTCATCGGAGAAACGCTTATACCGGGGGTGAGGAGGCTATACACACACACATATGAGCACATAAACATAGAAGCTTTAGATTTGAAGACTATATCATCAATCACACACCGTTTCATTTGGATCAGTCATTTCTCATGTTTTACATGCTTGGAACAATTCAAATAAAAATTCAATTTGGGTAAATAATTCTTGGTTAAGAATTTGATCATCCGACTCTTTCTTCTTTCATCCGAGTCTGAGGCTCACCTGAAGTATTATATGTAATCTGTGCTGATATTAAAGTTACTCTATTGTGGATAGCAGCTGCTAGTTTGTGTCAAGTGTCTAATGAGTTTACTTTACACAGGTACCCTGCATGAATACATGTGATAAAATGTGATGACATCAATACACACTGTCAACAGAAGCAATGCAACAAAAAAGAAACATGCAAAATAACAACAAAAAGTACCGTTTACACCGTCATATAATATAATTTACTTCATAATAATAATCATAATTTTAAGTTTATGACATTTTAAATAGATTACTAAAATAATTTGTGGCCGAAACAGAAGTTTTGCCTTCAGTGATGGTGAATAGTGACTCGCACACCTTATTGTCTTGTTCTTTGACACTTTTATCAAAATATTCTGGTTGATTGCAGGAATTCAAAGAAATACCACTTGGTTTGGTGCATAGAAAAACTTTCCATTGCTTGAGGGCAAGTATGTGCATTAGAGGGTTAACATGGTAATGTTTAATAAGATCTAAACTGGCAACTGTGGTCATATTATCTTTCACAAACCTGACTACAGTGCCAAGCACTCTGATGCAAGCCCATATCTCAACCAGCAAAACACAATGTCCTGCTCTGACATGTTCCTCGACATGCAAGGTTTGAATACGATAAATCAGGCAAAAGCCAGAAAAGAGGACCAGGGTTATGGAAAGAATTTAAATGTTCTGATAGTCTGTTTTTCTCTGTGTGTGTGTGTGTGTGTGTGTGTGTGTGTGTGTGTGTGTGTGTGTGTGTGTGTGTGTGTGTGTGTGTGTGTGTGTGTGTGAGACAGCGGATGGACACGACACTGAGCACCTTGCAGGACAAGGTGAATCAAGGGCAATGTCCTCTGCCTTTGTTCACCTGCCTGCACGTCAAACCTAACGTTTCCGAGCTCATGTTCGCCGGTAAGAGCAGCTGTCTTTCATTTTAATCATTTCAGATACATCGTTTTTAAAAATCTTTTTGGTCCATAATCACACAAAACATGAGGCTTAATCTATGGCCTTTCCCTGACTGAATCCCCAATCATATTCCTGGTACTGCCAACAAGTCATAATGAGGTGCACCTCATTTCCATCATCGCTATTAACTCAAATCTAACTTGGCAGGTCAAAAATTCTGCTTTTGATTCAGTTGCATTTGGCTGTGGGTCCAGTTCATGCAGCAGCAAGGCATCAGCCAAACACATTTGCATAGATTTGTGTAGCATGCGACAGATATGCAAAACCTGTTCATGAGCATCACTGGTCTATCGAGATACTACTGAACTGTCTTGGTGGCAGTAGCAACTCTTTCATCTAATACAGTGAAACTGCAAGGGTATAGTTTCCTACAGCTGACAGCTTTGACTAAACAAAGCAGACTATCGGAGGACAGAATTTCTAATCATTTTAAAGATACAGTTGTTTTATTTCAAGGCGTAACTAAACTGTAAAATGTACTGAAGATGTAAACCAGCTGCAATTTCCTGTTGTGGTTCACATTTTTTTTCTCATAACAGACTGGGTGGAATTTAGTCCTTATGAGATTGGCATGGCAAAATATGGCACTTTTATGGCCCCTGAGCTGTTTGGCAGCAAGTTCTTCATGGGCAGCGTTGTGAAAAAGTATGATGAGAACCCACTTCACTTCCTAATGGGTAAGAGGAAATAACACATGAAATGTGAAGCTGTGTAAACTTTCAAAAGCTTGTTTTACATCATCCACATTTATACTCATCTGATGTCCCATCCTTCACATGCTAATAACACTTTTTTTTCTTCACATTTTTAGTTACCTCCAAAATTATTGCCACCTTTCATTAGAATAGGAATAAAATAGTAAAACAAAAAGAACATAGAAAAAAATTAAAAAAAACAAAAAACAATAGTAATCATAAAAAAGCAATGAATCATCTTTCAGCAAAAGGCATTCTTGTTAAAACATGCTTTTAAAATTATTTTGTCCTTTTCAAATTTGGCAAAATTATTGGTACCTCTAAAGAATGTTTGAAATACAAAGAAATTGTATGACTCAAATGTTTAGTGTGATAAAAAGAAAAAAAAAGACGATATCAAAGAAAAAGTTTTTCCTTATGTAAATTTTTAAAAACAAAAGAGCTTTTAACCTCTATGGGACAAATAATGGATATATAAAATATATAAGCAGTTAAAAAACAAACAAAAAAACCCACCAAGCTCAAAAGTTGCAACAGTAATTTAAAAAGCAAAAAAGAGAACAATGAGTAGGATGATGCAGACCCTACATTTTTGGTTATTTTTATTTGTGTTTTTCAAATACGGTATTCAAGCCAAATACATTACAGAAGGTCAGCATTCACAGTTATGATGAAATAGCACATTTTAACCCCTGGCAGTTAAAATATTAGCATTTTGTCAGTACTATTTTATCATTAAGCAGTCAGGCTAGCGTTTTATGCACACTTTTCTTCTAGGAAAGGTCTCCTATAAGTGAGATACCTGAACAGGGTGGGATGGAAAAGCTCTGAATAAATATAAAATCAATACAGAGAGTGATGTGTTTGTGTTTGTTTTAGGTGTATGGGGCAGTGCATTCTCCATCCTGTTTAATCGAGTCATTGGAGTGAAGGAGACAGCTGGGTGCAGCAGCACTATGGAGGAGGAGCTGGGTAAGACTTGGGATCTTCAGCTTTTTATGACTTTGCAGCTGCTTGGCTTTATTCTCACGGTAAAAACGTATATAATCTATAAGTGATGTTGGTCCTTGTGACTCGTTTAACAGAACTCATAGAGGACATGTAGATGGTCCATAACAAGAAAAATGATCTTTTTTTATGAACAATTAAGAGGCAGAAGATTAGAGGTAGATTTAGGTATTGCCTTAATTAGCTCCAATAAAAACTTGGCAGTAGCATGCTCTTACACAGATAATATAGCACGTGTGTGTGTGTGTGTGTGTGTGTGTGTGTGTGTGTGTGTGTGTGTGTGTGTGTGTGTGTGTGTGTGTGTGTGTGAGACTGAAAGCAGTCCAGTTAATAACTTTCTGTCTCGATTCTTTGGGCGTACTTGTAAATGACACCTTTTTTCATTTATACACAGTGTGTGTGATCACAGTTATGACTTCCTTTCACCCTCTAACAGAGTAAACTCGAGGTTAGAATGTAATACACTTCCCACACACACATAAACAAACTTATGTACCATTCAAATTCAGTAATGTTCGAATCAGTAATGTATAGCGCTACTGTATCAGTATGAGTTTTAGGTCATGTGGGCTGTGTAGATATTCACACATTAGCAAGCATTGCTCACATTGGTGATGTCATGCTCAATTCCTGCTTGGCCATGTATTGCATGTATTTTCTGGGAAGTATGCAATTTCCTGACTTATAATTATTTTTTTAATGATAGAATGGAAACCAAACGAAAGAAAGAGCCTAAGTAAGAGCAGGAAATTTCTAACCAGGTGATTCATTTTAAGCAATTTAATTTCTTTGTACTTTGTTTTTCATGCAGAGCAAATTAAACCTGAGCACATTCTTGGAAATGACACAACCGATAACGAAGAGGAACTGCGCAGGAGTGAGTCCATACTTATACTTCTCTCGTTTACGCGTTTTCAAAACTAACTTTAGATACACTTTTACTGAGCCACAGTGATTAAATAAATAAACATTTCCTTTTAGCTGGAATTCTTTTTCACTCTCTGCTTCCTGGTTTCTCGTCTTACCACCAGTTCTATTTTCTCTCCTCACTCTTTCTTTAACCAATTCCTTGTTGATTTTTTACCGTATACATATATTCCTGGTTTTCTATCTGTTTTTCTCTTCTTTGATTACATTTTCTGTCTCCTGTCTCTCAGTGGGTACAGAGTCTTCCGAGGCGGAGGAGGAGCGGCAGCGTAATGCTCAGGCCAGCTGGGTGCAGCGGATGTTCACCTCTATAGTGGGCGACACGGTGCTGTTTAACACACGTGAAGGTCGGGCAGGAAAAGTACACAACTTCATGCTGGGCCTGAACCTAAACTCTATGCCTTTCACACCCCGCCATCCCTTCCAGACACAGCTCTCTGTTGAGGACGAGGTGGACGCAGTCACAGGTACACAAGCTCCCTTTTATACATTAGCTGATCAGGTGCAAACGCTTACTGTGTGACATCAGCTTATTTAGTTTTCTTTAGATATAAGAATTCATCCCCTCCAAGATAAAGCACCACTCATGTTATGCAGGCACACATGCCTCTTTTGAATGCCACTGCAGGTTTGGCTTTAAGCACTGATTTGTGTATGCAGCACTATATAAAGGCCTGTTTCTGTAAGTCAACTTTAGTGCCAGTTTTTAGTAAGACTGTGGTGAGGAGACAATGAAGCTCATGTTCTGCCCTTATTCTGAAACATAAGTGGAATTTTTCCAGACTACTTTGGAACTTTAGTAAGTAGTGTGTAAAACTGCAGTCTATTGTCCTACATGTGTTTGGCCAACTTTAGGTTTTGCTCCCTTTAAGTCGCAGTCCCTTCATGTTGGTAACGTTTTTTTGTAAAAGATTGTCTTGGAGATTTTAAGGAGGAACTTGTAGCTTTCTTTTTCATGTTATCAATGATTATAAATGAAGGTTGTAGTTCAGTGGTTAAGGCTCTGGGTTTCTGATCGGAAAGTTGTGGGTTAACGCCCCAGTAATGCCAAAGCTGCCACTTTCTTGGCCCTTGAGCAAGGCCCTTAACTCACTGTGATCCAGGATGCTGTAACATGGCTGACTCTGTGCTCCGACCCCATCCTCCAACTTTGCAGGAATATGCTATGAAGTAACAATGTCTCTGTTGGATCAATAAAATATTCTTTAAAAAAAAATAATAATAATAAATAAACAAATAAATAAATAAATAAATAAATAAATAGATAAATAAATAAATAAATAATAATGATAATAATAATAGTATTATATCTAATTTATATATATATATATATATATATATATATATATATATATATATATATATATATATATATATATATATATATATATATAATTTTTTTTGTTGTTGTTTTTCTTCCTCTAGATCCCAATGAGTTTGTTCACATTTATGAGCCTTTGGATGTAAGGAGTAAGAAGATTCATGTGGTGGACAGTGGTCTGACCTTTAACCTGCCCTACCCCATAATCCTGCGACCCCAGCGTGGCGTTGACCTCATCATATCTTTTGATTTCTCAGCAAGGCCAAGTGATTCCAGTCCTCCCTTTAAGGTTAGTATAGAAATATGTGGATTTGGTGCAGAACGGAAAACATGATTCTGCTATTGATAACAGCAATGTAAGAGTAGAGGTGATAAAAAACCTAGAATGGAATATTAAAAATAGGATGTTGTTTTGGACAAATAGTGTACCTGCATTTTATAAATAATTTAATATAATTCTATGACTGCTTTAAACCTTTAATGTGATTCTGTGGTATGTTTACTCCCAGGAGCTTTTATTAGCTGAGAAATGGGCTCGCATGAACAAGTTGCCTTTCCCCAAGATTGATGTGAAGGTGTTCGATCGTGAGGGTCTGCAAGAGTGTTACGTGTTCAAGCCCAGGCCAGAAGACAAACAATGCCCTACAGTTATTCACTTCGTTCTGGCCAACATCCACTTCAGGGAGTTCAAGGCTCCAGGTGAGGACAAAAAAAGAAATTCAGTACAGAAATGTAATGCTGTAGTGCACTATTAATAAATAGCTTTGCTTAAAGTGCTTCAATTAACTTACAAACATCCAGTTACTTGAAAAAAAGAGTAGCGTATAAATTATGAGTAGAAAATGTATTAGTTATAGAGTCATTTTAAGCAGGTAGGTACTTCTTAAAGCACTTCTTAGCAGACGGTGTGTCCTAACATAATGAAAAAACAGTTTTAAAATCATTTTCATTTCCCTAATTTCTCCTCACTTTGCTCACCTGCCAATTCCCACCCACGGGCCGCTCTCTCTAATCACGTGACATCTACCATGCAGGTTAACACGTGCTACCGTTCCACGTGACGCCAGCCAACCACATTTTTTTTTTATCCTTATGCTCTGTTAAAGGGCAGCATTAAACACTCAATGAAAACACAGGCTGCTCTGTTCTGCCTATTTAAACCTCACAGACACCCACGATTGGTTAGCGTCATAGTGCTTGACAAGGGAGAGACAATAATGTCATCTGTCCAACCCCAAGAGCAAAGCCATTTTACTTTATTGGCTCCCGGCTATGGATGGCTTTGCCATTGTTAGACTTAAACTTGTGATCTCTGAACAATAGGGTGAACACATTTCTGTTGCATCACTCGGGAGCCACTGGATGAATTTAAAATTAAAAAAGCCGTACTTATTTCATTTAGTCAGATTACTTTAAGTTTACCTCATTATCCGTTCCGTTCATTTTCCAGTTGTTAGTTCAGCAACACAAGTATTATTATTATTTCCAATTTCTTTCTGAAATCATACCTGTATTTTAGAATGGCTCTGTATTACAGCTATTTTATTTTATTGTAGAATATTACAGCCCACATTTGTCAGTGGAAAGAATGAATATATTTGAGTACAACCAGTAACTTCTGACGTTTGTTCATTGTTGGTTGCTAACCCGTGTCCTCTCTGATCATTGATCAACAGTTGATATAATTATGCTATGCATTGAGCTACTCGACAATGTCAATGAAATGCATGTCTTTTGTGTTATTATTCTGAAGGAGTTCCCAGGGAGACAGATAAGGAGAAGGAGTTTGCTGACTTCGACATATTTGACGATCCTGAAACCCCGTATTCCACATTCAACTTCCAGTACTCAAACCAGGCCTACAAACAGCTGCATGACCTCATGGAGTTCAACACACTCAACAACATCGAGGTCTGTTTTGTCTGTGGTTTGATTAATACTCTATATTACCACCACCACCACCACCACCACTACTACTACTACTACCACTGCTAATAATAATAATAATAACAAGAAAGTTTACGTTTGGTTTAATACAATTTGCATAATATTAATTGCACCCAAAGATGCCAACACATTCTTTTCCAAAATCTCATTGTAGTAATTGCAATTATTGATTTCTGCTGCTCTAACATCCCTCCCTCTCTCTCTCTCTCTCTCTCTCTCTCTCTCTCTCTCTCTCTCTCTCTCTCTCTCTCTCTCATTTTTTCCCATCACTTTGTTGTGCAGATTATAAAAGACGCCATCAAAGACAGCATTCTCCAGAGGCGGATGAACCCGTCACGCTGCAACGTCTCTCTTTCACTCAGTGAGATTGAAAACAAGAAGTTCCTGAAACGTGGCACTGGTAGTGTAAAAAAGGACACGCCTAAAAGATAAACACAATGAGTGGATAAATCACAGTCTTAACTCCCTGAGAGTTTGGATGTCATTTCAAAGTTTGTTTGAGTCTTAAGTTAAAATGAAAATACGTTAAAAACAAAAACTGGATACTACATTAAGGCACAATATGTGAAGGGTGTTTTATGAACTTTTTCAGCTCCTTTAGCTTGTGCTGTTATAGTTTACATGATCTTGTACATTTTCCTACTTCTTTAAAGGTTTAAATAGTCATTGAAAAAGGGACAGATTGTGTTGCCTGTGTGCACAGACACACACAGTTCTGTACCAGGGCAAGCTTGACACACTGCGACTCAACACACAGACTGGATTTAAACAGGATACGCCATTACAGTGTCCTAACCCACTGTCCAAAACCACACCATATTCACAAGGTAGTACAAACAAAGTGCCCACCCAAAGAAAACCCACAGTGCACTCTGGTATTACTTACATATAGATATCTGTAATGCACCATGGAGATTGGCTTCAATTTGTATTTTATGAAGATCCTTTCTTTCAAGATGTCTTCCAAGTATGGATATGGTTTATTTTTTTTTAAATAGCTAAAGAATACTGTATATTGCCTACAACGCACTGACATCGGTTTACAATTAATCAAATATTTTAGTATGAAATATTGCGAAACATTTTAACTAATACAGTTAAAGGTCATTTATTCAGAATGTGTGCATCCTGATAGTTTTATCTGGTGAATATGTTAATGACAAAACTTTTATTTATACCTTGTCTAGGTCTAAAATCCTTTCTATGGTTTGATCGTTTTTTTTGTTTTTTATTATTATGATAACTCCGGAGCTAGGCTGTGCAGTTTGCAGTTGTTTTAAGACAACATGCTGATTCACTCCCACACTTAACATTTGTTTGTTAAGCTCCATAATGTAGATTTTAAATTTTCAAAAGATAAAATTGCACAGAAGCACATTCCAGTCTGCCTAAAAGTGTTGGCATGATGTGACATGTTGCCTACACATTGAAATCCAAGCCTTGTATCTGATCAATTTTCTTTTCTGTAAGATAATTTCTTCATACTTGTAAACTGTATTTTGGAAAGTGGTCACACTGAAAGCGTGGATGAGGCGTTATGACTATGACTAGCTCCATCAGTAGTTTTTTTTTCTTTGTATTTTTATTATCATTTATTTTACCTATTTTATTATTATTATTATTATTATTATTATTATTATTATTATTATATATGTAATTCATGTGTCAATTTCTGTGTAACTCTGAACTGCAAATCAGTCCTGAAAATAAATATTTCAGAATTTTTTTCTGGTTTATTAAAAATATTATTTATTTATACAATGCTTTTCCCACCCACTTTTGCCTGTATTCTATTTTTTTTGTGTAGCAACTAGTCATATATATATATATATACAAAGGCAATTTGACTCTTTCATCTTGTTTTTCTTTACTTTATAGTTAACAGCTTATAACCCTGTGTATTTATCTTTGAATAACACTAAAAGGGAAATTGTACCATAAAACAAGGACATTTCATGAGAAATTCCATTCATTGACAAATCTTGAATAAAAGATAATCAAAAATCATTATTAATCTACGAAAGACACTATTTTATCCAGAATATTCTTGTAATTATTTAAATTGCTGTGCCTTAATAAAACTCCAGTTCAATCTGGATGAACAAGAGAATGGATTAACATCATTTCTTGCTTCTCTGCAATAACAAACACAGTGTCAGAGTCAGGCCAGGACTCAAACTCAGGTCAGGGGGGAAAAGAATCAGACACGCTAAAACATTTTAAATTGACAAAGGTATCATAAAATAGCAGGAAAGAACAGTATGGTTTACTTAAGACAGGAAAGTCTGGCCTTAGCAGCATTTACTGAGAAACAAAGCAACTTTCATACACATACATTATGAGACACAGGAGGCAGCAGTAACATATTTATCAGCCATTTGGGGAATCCACATAGAGAACATGAAGGGGGCCCCTACCACAGACTGGATGTGTGTGTGTGTGTGTGTGTGTGTGTGTGTGTGTGTGTGTGTGTGTGTGTGTGTGTGTGTGTGTGTGTGTGTGTGTGTGTGTGTGAGAAAACATTTTCTGTGAAATGGAGCTTTATTTTTGCTCTCTAAGTCTTCTGCTGTCTCATCATTTGGTCTTTCCCCATTTTTTTCCAAGAAACTTTCCAGCAATTTTTGTTTTGTAGTCGTCTTTACTAGGGCTACACTGTGGTCTTAATTTATCCGTGCATAGAAAAACATTCGGCAGAAACAAGTGCAGGAAATTGGAATAAGCCAAAAGTGGTCACTTTTTCAATATAAGACCCCCTGCAGACCACAAAAGTAATTTGTACCGGTCACTGGCCTGGTGGTTGCGGAAGGAGAATCCCTTTCAGAGTTCACTGAACCCAAGTAGTACTATTATTAAGAACTAAAATCACCAGGGCCATTGTGATATCAATACAAATGACCAAAAAAAACCCCATAACATAAACCATGTACATTTTTTAACACAGTTCCTGTTGGATGATTTTCTTTGGGCAGAGATGTTCAATTAGCTTGTGTTTTAGAGACTCAGATGGTGGATGCAGAAATCATTTTAAAAGCAACATGAATTTATGGGTTCTGCTGATTGATAGTTTGGTAAGGGTTGCGGGTCACTGAAACTACAAGGCCAACATTAGTTCTACATCTCAACTATATCCAGTATGGCATAGTGAGCTTCCTGTGGGTGAACTATTCTTTCTTCACATTGTGATTTTATCACGTAAAACACAATATCTTACATTACAATATATACATGACTAAGACGTAGTAATGTTTAAGCATTCTGAGCAGATGTGTAGTATCCGGGGCTAGTCAGTGTGAACGAGGCCTGAAATGAATTCTCTTGTGGGTATTAGGTAAGACTGGAAGTCGAATGCCAGGAAAAAAAAAACTTGTTTCGATTTCTCAGTCTGACTAAGGTTTGGACAGTGTTGCACAGTGCACAGACAACAAGTTTGTGCTACAAACATCCACTAGTTTACTTTACGAAAAATAAAACCGATTAAAATAAAAGTTTGTGGCTATATTTAACATTATAACCGAGTGCCCCATAAATGCTTGAAATGTACATATATTACAAGAATAGATGCAGCAACCATTTTTAATGGATATTATCATTATCATATAAATCTTAATGGATATTATCAGTCATAACTGCATTCTGTCGCCCAATTAAATAAATATCTGTAGAATCGACTCTTCTATAAACTTGATTGTTTTTTACTTGATTACTGCTGTAATAGGATTTTCTCATAGAAAGCTAAACATCGCCATCTAGTGGTGAAGTTTTTGTATTACAATAAAACAGAAACTGAAAGTCGTGCACCGCTTGAGGGCGCTCTATGCGGAAGTGACTGCGGAAGAACCGCTTACTTCCTGAAAAGTACCGGGGCTTGGGCTAGCTCTTTTTTTTTGTACATAATATAGCAGCTTTGCACGGCATTTAAACATGTCGAAGAACACGGTGTCGGACCGCTTCAGGAAGGTGGACGTAGACGAATATGATGAGAACAAGTTTGTGGACGAAGAGGAGAAAGGTGGAGACAATCAGCTGGGTCCGGATGAGGCCGAGGTCGATTCCCTCATTAGACAATATCCTCTTTTATTTAATATTTTCACTCGGATTTCGGTTCTTTGGGGGCTGCGGTTGTTGTAGGTAGTGTTTTATGCCTCGTGGGTTATAAAGCAGTGTGTAAAAAGTTTTCATATTTGCTCGGAGAGGAAATGTAATGGGTGTGGTTTGCCCTCATTCATTCGTTACAGCGGCTGAATCTTAAACGGCACCTGACTTACTACATTGGTGCCCTTTCGAGATGACGTCACAGCAGCGTTTTACAGGCTGGCTAGTGCACTACGTAGGTTACAGCGACTCGATTTGGGACGCGACCTCGCTTGCAGCAGGTTTAATAAGCATGGAAAGATGGAAAATCATGCATTGTGTTTAGAAACGTTATTTTATTTAAACATTAATCAAAAATTAAATGTTAATAAATTTCATTTTTTGGCCTCGCTTTAAATGTTTATATAAAATGTATATTAAAGATATTGTTCTTGAAATCTGGAAGGTGAGGAATGAACAATATACAACTATAATTGGGGTTTATTTAGTCATATAGTAGATGATTCGTTTGTCATTTATACACCATCATAAAATACTTTCTTCATGTATCTCAGCTTGTTAGGAATCTGGGATCAGAGCACGGGATCAGACATGATACAGCACCCATGGAGCACATAGAAATAAGGGCCTTGCTCAAGGGCCCGAGAGTGGCAGCTTGGCGATATCAGGGTTTGAACCCTCAACCACTTCCCCTATATATAGACAGATCATAAGCTAACATTCTTTGTCATATTTGTGCAGATATTCCTCAATATAGAATGTGAAATTGTTATGGTTATGATGTGGTTTGAGAAGTTTCCTCCTTAACACAAAGCACAGGGAACATGATGGGTGCTCTACAGGCCGCACTGAAGAACCCACCAATCAACACCAAGAACCAGAACGTAAAGGTGAGCGCCATCGCTTTATACATTCACAACTATTAGCATATGTCCTCATCCAGTCCGACTTCCAATTATCTCATTTATACACTGAGCAGTTGAGGGTTACGGTCCTCGCTCAAGACCCCAGCAGCTTTATAATGCGGGGATTTGAACTTGCTGAAGTCCAGCATCTTCTCGACTGAGCAACGACTCACTTCACTTAATTTCACAAGCTAGATAAATGAAACCACCTTGTAATTTTCTTCTCAAAAAAGTGATTACAAATTAATTATTTTGCCCTCAGTGGTGTATGTGAAATAAACACACATTGTAGGACTATGGATTTGTCCACTGGGTGTCTGGAGTTTATAATATACCAACTTATAAATGTTTATATGCACTTAAATACTTAACCTTCTGGTTAGATGTACTGTAGATATACTTCTTGATTTTCCTAATGTGTGTGTGTGTGTGTGTAGGACCGGGCTGAGGGTCTGGTACTAAAAGTCCTTACTGCCTTTAAGACTAGCGATATCGAGAAAGCGGTGCAATCCCTGGATAAGACTAAAGTGGATCTGCTTATGAAGTACATCTACAAAGGGTTTGAAAAACCATCAGAGAACAGCAGTGCAGTGCTGCTCCAGTGGCATGAGAAGGTATGCCGTGTGTGTGTGTACGTGTGTGTACGTGTGTGTACGTGTGTGTACGTGTGTGTGCGTGTGTGTACGTGTGTGTGCGTGTGTGTGCGTGTGTGTGGTGTGTGTGTGTGTGTGTGTGTGTGTGTGTGTGTGTGTGTGTGTACATGGTTGTTTACAGTGTGGGAGAAGCTAAGTTTGTTCACTGGTTAAATTACAACTAAGCATTTTTCTAGTTGCAGTTGAATGCAAAAGTTTATGCCCCCATGGGTTCTTACTGGAAAAAACCAATACTGTTGCAGAAGATTCTATTTAATAAATATGTGGTCTAAACTTTTCTTTATGATTATACCTTAATTAAGTGAATAAAAACACAGCAGTGTGGATGAGGGTTGTCTTAAGAAGCCAATGCAAATTGAAACCTTGGTTAAAATAGAAACAGATCCGTCCTGTGAGACTACAAGCACATCTAAACTGTCTTTGTATAAAGTGGCTTTTACTCGCTTTTGCACATTTCAGTGCAAAGTACAAAGAATTACTCGACTGATAATTGTATCTTAAGTGGTATTAATTTAAATCCTGAAAAAGGATTTTAGTAATTACTCTTAAGCCGTAGATGATCCTTAAAGTTCTGTTCTTTTTGTTTCTGTGTGTTTGCTTAGGCGCTTTCCGTAGGTGGTGTGGGCTCCATTGTGCGAGTGCTCACAGCTCGAAAAACCGTGTAACACCTTCCATCAGGACGCCTTGGCAGCACTGGCACAGGGATTGGCTGGCACAACCTCAGTGCCAGGCTTATCATTACACTGTGGAGGATGTCAGCCTCTCTCTCTCTATCTCTCTCTCTTCTCTTCTCTTCTCTTGATTTTTCTGGTTTTTTTTTTTTTTTATTGTCATTATATTCTTCCCGTTCTGGGTTTCATCCCGAGACAGCAAAGTATAGCAGCTCAGATCTGTGTATCACCTAAGCAGCATCGTTCCTGTTAAGTGGATTTGCAGATCTGATGTCTGTTCTTCACATGTTTACAAAAGCAGATGTTTTTCTCTAACTCCATCTGCTCCGCCTCTTACATCCCACCGTACTGCTCAAATAGTTTCCATTGAATTCATTCAGTCATTCCCGTGTATGGTTATATATATATATATATATATATATATATATATATATATATATATATATATATATATATATATATATATATATATATATACTGGGGCGTGTAAATGTTATAGGTATGACTGTACACTGTCGTCATGTATGTTTTGTCCTGTTAGATGAACCATTATACAGTCTCTCACCCTACAAACAGCTACCTAATGCTGATCAGCTCACACAAGGGCACGGACAGCGAACACGTGTGCTTACGAAATCTGCAGGGCCTGAATCTGGTGCTTTGGCGCTAATACGTGTCAGTTAAATGACTTTAAAAGTAATTCATCACGGTACGACATCCCACACCGGCCTCAATGCTTAGCATACTTTCCTGGTTATAAGTCCCACTGGAGTATACGAAGCTTCTGCTTTTTCTGTGACTGTGTCTTTACAACGAGTTTTCTGAATGGATCTTTTTCTCATCTGTGTGTAGTTATGCTGAAGCAGCTACCTGACTAGCAGAAAACTATGCCTGTATCTTACAAACACCTGTAAGACAAATGGTTTAGCCACAATAAATAATAAAATGTTTGGTTAAAATTCGCGGTAGGACGGCATATCGTTATATAAAAGTAAGTACACCGAGGTATGACATGCCGATAGACATCACTATAAATATCCAGGTGTGTAACTGTCTTGGTGTGAATTTTTCTAAACTACTAGATTAAAGAGCGGGAAATGCGTAACAGTTTTACTATCTAAATAACTGAAAAGTCATATAGCCATATATATGAGTTGGACGGCTGTAACGCCGAGGAGGCCACATCACCCTGTTGCCTAGCAGCATTTCTCTCTCTTGAATGTTGAGCGTAGTAATTATCCAACTTCCCATTTTAAAAGCGCTCTTTAAAAGACCGCAATGCTTTACGGTTTTCTTGCAATACCGTTCCAACCGCGAGTTATAGCTAAACATTTTGGCTTTATTTTATTACTGACAGCTTGTTCCTCAAGGATGCTGGTTTAGGACCAGCTCTTTATCAAGGTTTCATTCTTTTGATCAGGACAGGACAAGCCAAAGACTGATCCAGCATCAGCATTGCAGACTTCTGATCAAATAAAATGCATTGAGCATTGTACTGAAACATGTTTATGTATATGATCACTTGTAGGCATTATTTTGGGTCTAGCCTTTACTCTGTAATCTGCTGTTTAGTTTAGAAGATATAGGAACTGACTTCTGAACACAAATATACAGAGAGGGTTTGTGTCTGTGTGGAAATTTCCTCGAGTACTGCATTGTATTGGTGGAATCAAACATTTCCACCTGAAGTGTGTATTTAGGGAATGTTCTTAGTGTAGCCTTTATGTACTCTAGCAAAGAAGCCATATGTTCTGAGCAGACTGACATGGCTGAGAGGTTCTAGTTGTGCATATCACACATTTGATCAAGTGCGAATATAACGTACCAGTTTACCGACTGCCTTATGAATTATTCCTTTTATAATATGTTGTCTATTTGGAAGCAATAAAAATTGTATCGATTGAAAACTGGTCTCATTTTCTGGAGGGATTATTCTATTAAACATGAATTAAAAACCAGGTAGAATAAAAAACAATGTTTAAATCAGTGTGTATACCTGCTTATATACAGGTTGGATCCCTGGTGCCACCATTCAGCCAATAATTTAAGGACCATAGCATTATCTTACAACAAATTATTTTGTTGTACTGATTAAGCTAATTTATACTACATTTGCACTGCATGTTCAATTCTATCAAGTCATTTTAAAGCTTACTGCAGCTTTTTGTATTTTTTTTATATTTAAACATCATCATCTTATTTCTCTTCAATACGAAGGTATACAGTAACTTTTGATTTCTCACTTTGAGGTTCAAAGCTGTGGTCCACTTTGCTGCAGGGGGAATTACAGTGTTCATGTGTATATTTAGATGAAAACTCTCTCTAAATTTAGCCACTATTTATTGTTGTTTAGATTAAAATAAAACGTCAGCCGTGCTCGTAAATCATGCCGGAACTGGACCTCAACACAGCAGGCAGCCGTGAGAAGAAAAGGCGGCTCTGGAGAGGCTGCTGAGCTCTGACCCATGACTCTGTCCTCTAGCAAATCCTTCACATTTCAAGTACTTTAAACACTAGAGAGCCACAGACTCACTGTTATATTATGGACACTGATTATAATCTCAGTATTTAGGATCAGAGTATCAGATCAACCACTTCATGATAATGACGTCCCAGTATGTTTACGCAAAGCACAATGTGCACTTATTGGTCATGTGTTAAAGTGCAGGATCAGAAATATCCTAGCCAAGTCTGATGATACTATACAGAGCAGTTATTATGGCTCTAAAGGAATAACTTATAAATGCAGTTAGTCCACACAAATACACAAGTTCTAGCTTAGGCATTAGGCAGCGGCTTGCCAGGGGTGGATCCAGCACACTGTTTTCCTAATAAGCACTTATTTCTGCTGGTCCAGGTCCATCCATGCTCCTCCTCAGCTCCACCCCTGCTGTGTGTGTACTGACCACACACAGCAAGAGGGCTCACCAACGTGATCATGTAAAGCAGCAGTGGATAAAAGCAATCAAAAGCCTGTTTAATTTTTCATTTCTGTTTATAATATTATTTCTTGTCCCACCTCACATACCATTGAGTGTCCTTAAGCCTGTTTTTTGTTTTTTCTTTTAATTGGATTACCTTTAGCAGTTTCATCTGAAAACATTGGCATCGTGCAGTTGGCATCTTTCTTCATCAGTACAACTCTCACAATTGCTATTATCTAAATCTTACTGTTTGCAAATAGTATTACTGTGTCAAGCTCAAAAACTTTGAGACACAAAGCTAAACCTGAGTGGGATATATTAGGCAGCAAGTAAACTTGATGTGTCCGAAGCAGGAAAAACGGGTGAGCGTAAAGGATTTGAGTGAGTTTGGGGGCCAAAATTGTGATGGCTAGACGACTGGGTCAGAGCATTTCCTAAACTTTAGCCCTTGTGGGGTGTTTCCTGGTCTGCAGTAGTCAGTATCTATCTAAAGTGCTTCAAGAAAGGAACAGTGGTGAACCGGCGAGTCACTGATGCACGTGGGGAGCGAAGGCTGGTCCGTGTGGTCCGATCTAACAGACGAGCTTCTGTAGCTCAAACTCAATACTGGGCAGGTGGTCATAAAGTTATGCATGATCAGTGTATAAGCAGTAAGTAACGAAACAATTAACAAAGAGTTGAATAATAGAATGAGTTATTAATGACAGGTAATAAAATTAATATTCTGTGAAGGAGATTACCAAATCTACATTACAAAAGCTCTCAGTGCGCCACTTGCATACTGTCTTTTATTTTCCAAACAAATGTGGTATACATCTTTCCCCCAAAACATCAACATAAACGCATACTTATGCAAATGGTGTCCACCTAAAAATACTTCATGCTCTAAAAATTTGGTCATGAATGGTGTTTTCTTTTATGAAATATGCCTATATCAAAACTCGGCTCCGTCTCGGTGTACAACTGACAGCTCACGACGTGTCACGGGTCGATGGTTTCCAAGATGCCTTACTGATGGCATATGTACAAGGTCGAAGGTCAATACAGCCAGCTGAAAATATACAGTAGTATTATGTTGATGTGGTGTGATGTGGGCATGGATGGTGCAGACCAGATGAAGTCTTCATATTAACCTCAACACAGTGGCAAAAAAGGCAAGTCAGCTTTCGTAAATGCTTATATAAGAGGAGCGGTCGGTCATTAAAATGCACTTAGGATCTCTAACAGCTTGGGAGATCTCACTGGTTTGCGATAAGGTGAGAAGATATTGCCATTGGCTGCCGTTGACAGTGAACGTCATGGATGGTTATTTATTCCCAAAAGCTGAACAATCACGATGAATGAAAACACACGTTTACATGGTGGTGGTGGTGGTGGTGTATTATTAGATATGAACCTTAGAAGGCGACGTCAGACTTCTGTCCATAACAGACTGCTGCTCAACATGGGACACTAAACTGAACTTAATGGAAAGGGGGGGAAAAAATGTATCAAATACCAGTATGTCTCCCAGAAGTCTCCCCTCCCCCTGAATCTATAATCCCTTGGGCCAGTTTTCCTACAAAAAAGACAATTAAAAAAAGCAGCCACAGTTGTTAAGGAGCAAGGGCTCCATGACTAGAGAAAGATAGAGAGAGAAAGGAGGAGAGAGAGCAAAAGAACATCCACCAGTCCATCCCAGAGCCTTAAATCTTGCTGGATTTATTTGTGCTCCTTCGTCGGGGCAAAGTACAGCTCCATGGGTTTGTTGACCTTCCAGTATTTCTCGCTCACCAGCTCGAGGGAGAAGGAGCCATTGAGGACCTGAGACAGAGAGACACATGACAGGCTTACAGTGGATCAGCTGACTGAACCTTGGAATATCCTGCACCCTTTGAGTAAGAAAAAGACCCTGAACGTGATGTGAAATCACTCACTGTGAACTGGTTGTTGGCTGTGGGAATGTAGATGGTGTACTGCTTCTCACTGGCAGCCTCCACGTTGATGGGACTGGCCTCTCCGTTCTTGCGCAGTTCCTCCAGTGCGAGTCTCACAGCCAGGTATTTTGAGAGGTGGTCGACTGTCGCGTTGCCCGAGGTCTTAATGTACCTAATTGCAAGGGGGGAAAAAACTTTGATAAACCTACACAACATGAGCAAAAGTATGTGGACACTTTCATCTCATTTTAGATGGTTTGCTGTTCATAATAAGCTTCACTCTTGAGGGAAGATTTTCTGCTAGATTTTGCTCATTCAGCCACAAAGAAATTAGTGTTTCCATGAAGTGATATCTGGCCTTGGATTTCCAATTTACCCCATAAGGCATTCAATAGAGCTGCGGTCAGAAGCATTCTCATGCTCTACATTCCAGGTGTGTGTGTGTGTGTGTGTGTGTGTGTGTGTGTGTGTTTAAATAGATCAGATTTAAAATACAAGCTAAGACACTTTCATCTCCTTTTTGTCTCACATTTCTCAAAACAAGGCGTTCTTTTTTCATCTTGCTACTCTCGGGGTCGAAATGACTTGACCGTGACCTCTGTATGAAGGTCAAAATATTTCACCACAATCATTATAGAGACTATGTTAGTGTACAACGTTGTGCATTAAATGAAATGGGGGGAAAAAAAACTAAATAACTCCAAATAAACCAACTCTTTTTTACCTGGTTTGGGCAGCGTCCTCCTTCTCCATGAGAGTAGGATGAGGCCTGAAGACGAGCTCGATCTCGCTGGCTCCATCCAGAGCTGTGTCCCCACCTCCGTTCTCTGTAGTGTTGTCCATGTCAAGGCCCGAGTCGTCTGAGGTCTTGGTGCGTTTGATGCTTGGTCCTGCCTCCTGGTTACTGTGAACAGAGGCGTTACTGCAGTGCGAGCTGTCGCCATTGTCTTCTGCCCCGCTGCCGTTCTCAATCTGGTGTTTCTTCCCTCGCTGCAGTCTGGATGAATAAGGGCAGGTCCATAAAAAACATAAAAAAAAAAAAAAAAGAAAATGTCACAGAAGCACAGATACTTTTACCCTCAAAAACGAATAAAAAAATATTTTTATTGCATGCGTATACAAACTGATCAGGCGTAACATTATGAGCGGTGAAGGGAATAACACTGATTATCTCTTCATCGTGGCACCTGTTAGTGAGTGGGATACATTAGGCAGCAATTGAACATTTTGTTCTCAAAGTTGCCTTGTTAGAAGCGGGAAAAATCTGCAGTGGTCAGTATCTATCAAAAGTGGTCCAAGGAAGGAACAGTGGTGAACCGGTGACAGGGTCAAGGCTCATTGTTAATGCTGAAAGGCCAGGACTGGCAGCAAAAGATGGACTAACACAATATTAGACAGGTGGTCAATGTTATGCCTGATCGGTGTATATGGCACATATGTATATGGTGTAATAGTGTAGACTTATTCATTGAATGCAGACGAGATCTCAGAACTTGCAAACACTTCCTCTCATCACTAGGATACTAGAGCATTGCGTGTGAGATATGAACTCGTGTAGCCTTAATCTGAGTGAAACTGATGCCTTTGGGTCATTTTCTATTTTTTTACACAGTTTAACACTGCACAGCTTTGAAGGTGAAAAAGGGAAATTTCCATATTCGGAAAAATTGTAGAAGGTGATTTTAAAATAAAAAGGCACATAGAGAAATCATAAAAAAGAGAATTCTCCAAGTATGGATTAGCTGGCACTAAATAAATAAACATTTATATTAACTGTATTTTATTTATTTATTTTTACCCCTGATGTATCAGCAATCCAGGTCTGTCACTAAATCTGCAATTAAACGACACTAGGATTTTTACAAGGCTCTCTGTTTGACCACAATGAACTGTGAAAACTCGACATGTTCATGCCTTCCAAATAAACTGCACCATGGTAAAATCCCCCGCCAGAACTGAACTCAAACATAGACATGTCAAAAGGATAGAAAATCCCAAGTCTATACAGTTTAACCAAAACTTCAAATAGTGTTTTCATGTTCTATATTTCTAATAGACATTTATAATAATTCAGTTTGTAGTGACCTGTTCAGAGCCTGGATCTTAAGGCCCTCCTCGATGCTATGGCTCAGAGCCTGCTGGTTGTTGTGTTTGCTGATGCGAGCCAGCACTCGCTCCTGGTGCGCCTCGTACTCATCTCTGCTCGGGTAGATCTTACTGATCAGGGCATCGAAGTTCGGATCAGGACGGAGGGAGCGCTTTGATACCAGCTTCTTCCTGCATGTCGGACACTCTTTATTCCTGCGTAAATGAGGATGCCAGGTTACTCATAACAAGACTTACGCTGAATGACGCATAACTGTCTACTGTTACGTATCGATAAAAAAATTCATTCTGCTTCAGAAATCATGCACAAGCAAAATTAGGTCTATTTAAGAACTACTGTGTTTTATCCCCCACCCACTTCTTTTATGTTTTATGTCATGTGTGGTTTGACCTGATCATTTTTATGCTTTTTACAGTCACACACTAACTACTAGGTTATCTTTAACACCTTATACACACACAAATACATGCTCAATAAGTGCTTATAAAAAAAAAAAAAATAGAAGTAGGTTCAAAACTATCCCACACGCTGTCGACTTTACTCTCCACAAACTGCTATCTATAGCTATTTTTACACCATGTTTAACCTGACCTATTAATAGGTGCTGGAATTTTTTGGTCAGTACATTATTGAAAGCACAGGTTTCTATCAAGATGTTACATTGTCCAATCTACAGAAGAAAAAGAAGGGTGCTGTTCGTGTTTAACAGTGTGTTACTCACCCGGATCTGAGCGCTGTAATGATGCAGTCTGCGCAGAAGCGGTGCAAGCACTCCTTGGTGGTCATGGTGTTCTTCAGCATGTCCAGGCAAATGGGACACATCAGCTCACTGTGTAGGCTACGAGGGGACACTGCGATCTCAAGACCATCTGTGATGGCCTCCTGATTGAAAAGGAACAGCAACCATTGAGATTAACCCCAGAAATCTTTGGTAATGACTGTTTAATGACTGCAGTAATACCTAGTGCCAGTGTACTTTCAATCATATTAATCATTAGCCTTTTCCAATTTCAGTTCCAGTTTGTGTTTATCTTCTTGCACATTGATATTAAAGTCAAGAACATCTTTATTTACTGTTTACAGATCCATAATCCAATATGATTACAGTCTTATTAGGTTTTTTTAAGGATACATGTATATTTATGATTGTAGGTTTTGAAAATAATAATAATTATTATATAAATATAATTATTTTAGTTTCCCATAGAAACTGAAGTCCATTACTGTTGTCAAATCCCAGGGTTTTTTATATGCAAACTATTTTTCTGGAATGTAAATCATGATGAAAGAAACAGAGGTACTAAATAAGCATATAATATTTGTGGTATCTCGGTGAATAAGATGCGGATTTATCATGTGGAGGTTACAAGTTCGAATCCCAGAAACACTTTTGATCCCTTGCTCACTCAACTGCTCAGTTTAATTACAACTTTAATAACATCTGCCAAATGCCACAAATGCCTTGTGCAATGACAAAAAAGTTGAATCTAATCTAATCTAATCGGATGTAAATGTACTTTGTCAATTGGGATAAATCATTTAAAGTTTTGGCACCCACACTCTTACCTGTGGAGTTCTCTGTAACTCATATAGGCTGAGCTCCCAGGTCTTGCTGAGGGGTTGAACCCCGTTAGTCTGCACGGTCTGAGTCATCGTTCGGGGCTGATGCCGAGAAAAATCACCTCTCTGACAGGCGGAACAGAGGAAACACTCATTAACACAATGATTCACGTCTAGAATGGTGACATTCATACTCGTACGTCTGGATCGTGGTCAACCATAATAAGCAGATCCACATGTATAATTCTTCCAATCCTGAAATCCATAATGACAGCCTTTTTCAAAACCTGTCAAATCCTTCCTCATAAATTTCAGATGAATGAGGAATTAGGTTGGTTTACAAGTTAGATCCAAGCTGCACCTATGATAATAGTAACATTACAACCAAAATTATATTTTTGCTTAACATTGGATTAATCAGACCAGTGTTTTCCCCCAATCTGCCCCCTCAACCCTCCTGTAGGGCACATCTGGGTGGTTTCCTACACCCGTACACCCACCTTAATCTAATGTAATGCTCGAAAGGGATTACTCAGGTGGGTTAAAACAGAAAAATGACAGTCTGCTCAGTATTATTCGGGGAAGCACATAGAAAAGGCAGTGTCTTCAGCTAATACCAGTCAGAGGGGGAAGCTTCTCAACTCTTTGTGTTAGCAAATACGCAGAAAGGTCTTTAAAAAACCCACAACAAACCGGACACACATGTCCTATACGTGTGCATTTGACCGTGAACTAATTGTAAAAGTCTACAGACGTTGTAGACGTCGGTGAAAATGTGGATGTGTTGCCGCTTTGTATCGCGCTGTCAAGAAAAAAATCGCAGTTACGGAACGACGACGGCGAACCAACCTGGCTAATGCAGCTAAGCATTGTAGCTTTAATTAGCATCATATACATGACCGTGCGGGAGAAATTAGCTCCGTAACAGTCGGAAAAATGGTCTAATACACTGACTGTTTACCATAAAGTCTTTCTGGGAACCAAAAAGCGCGTAAATGTGGCTTAAACCGAGCTTGTTTACACACTTACCCTTTTCTGTGTTGTGGATACTGCTCCCCTTCGCCAGCGCGTTCTGAATATCTCAATATGGCGGATTTCATGACGGTCCCGCAAAGGATTGTGGGAAATGTAGGAATGAGAGTTTAGGGTTTTGACAGACTTTCTGTTTTTTTGGTTTTTTGGTTTTTTTTCATTATTTTCGACATTGTACATTAATACCGAAGACATCCAAACTATTAATGAATACGTATGATATTGTGTAGTAAACAAAAAACGTGGTAAAAAACAAAAACAAAAAAAACAAGATGTTTTTTATGTTGGATTGTCTAAAGTAGCCACATTTAGCTTTGATGCTAGCTATGAAAATATTTTTTCGTCAGATTCACGAGGTAGTCACATGGAATGGATTTTAATATACAGATGAGCCTTGTCAAAAGTTAATTTGTGACATTTCCTGCCTTGTTAACATGCGTTAGACCACCAACTGTCTTTTGCAGATCAAATGTGCCACTACAACTAGTGTACAAATCCACATTATGGAAAAAAAACACTCTGTTAAGTAACAAGAAAGGACGGTCCATCATCACTTTAAGAAATGAAGATCGGTCAATCAGAAAAAACATCAAACGCTATGATGAAACAGGCTCTAATTAAAAACCATCCTAGGAAAGGAAGATCAAGAGCTACCTCTGCTGCAGAGGATAATTTTATTTGAAGTTTATTATCATAACCAGCCTCAGAGTACAAGTAACCCACATATTTCAACATTTACTGTTCAGAGGAGAGTGCATTAGTCAGGCCTTCATGGTCGATTTGGAGAAAAACAACAAAAAGCAGAACATTCTTGCTTGAGCCAAAAACATAAGGAATGGACACTAGATTAGTGGAAAACTGTCCTTTGGTCTAAATAGTCCAGATTATAATTTATTTTGTTCCAACCACATGTGTTTGTTCTACTGCCGATTGGCATTAGTTCATTCTTAATTAAAAAAAAATGCACCAATTGTAAATAAGAAAGTAAAAAGAAAAATAGATAGATAGATAGATAGATAGATAGATAGATAGATAGATAGATAGATAGATAGATAGATAGATAGATAGAAAATGATTGATTAATTAAGGTAACTCTCCACCTCTTGCTGCCACTTTGACTTTTTACCTCTTATATTTCTTCTAATAATGGTTATTTAGGTGATGAATTAATGAAACCCAGTGTGAGTAGACTCTGTGTGTGTGTGTGTGTGTGTGTGTGTGTGTGTGTGTGTGTGTGTGTATCTATTTTGTAAATGATGAGCAGGCGGCGCTACAGTTAGAGAAATGTGGAATGTGGAGTCGGCACCGTAAATGACTCTCTCCGGAATCGACTCACCTAGACGAGTCGTTTGTGGAGCTCAGACTTGAGGCGTGAGGGCTGCTCATTTCTGTTTACGACGTTTGAGACTGAAGCGAGTTAACGGGAGTAAAGGAGTCAGAGAAATAACTCTTCGCCATGGGAGCTTCTTCCTCCAGTCTTTTAGACGAAACTAAATGTACCTACATCAGAGGTAGGCAGTGTGTTTTTTTGAGGGAATATCTGAAATAACTTGTAGTTGAGCATCATAAGGAGAAAAGCATGATCCACACTGGTGACACGTTTACTCTACTTTTCAGCGTTCTAGGGTTGTGTATCTGAGTTGTTCTGCTTTCTGTCTTAAACTTCTTTTGACTTTGAATGATCTGAATGATCTGGACAGGATTTGTGAAAAGACCAATCAGAAGGTTTTGATGTACATACAGTACTGTCTGAGCTGAAGAACTACTGAAAGGATGTGTCTTTAGGTTGATGAAATTTAATGCTACTTTGTATGAATGTTTATGTAACATTTGGACATCCTGTACCACTGACTACCTGGCACAATGTAACCATAATACTTTGTGTTTGTTTGTTTGTTTGTTAAGTTTTACTAACAACAAAAAAAAAGAGTAGCCGTCATTTTAGATTTTAACTAAACACTGATTTTAATTGTGTATTTAAATGTTTGGTACAAAAATAGATTCATTCATTCGTTCATTGATTCGTTCATTGATTCATTGATTGATTGATTCATTCATTCATTCATTCATTCATTCATTCATCAGTAGCTGCTTTCTCCTGGTCAGGGTTGTTTTTAATTATCCAGGGAATACTGGACAAGAGGCAGGGAACCATTCAATGGGATGCAGGACACCAGACACACAATTATTCACACATTCAATCACACCTAGAGGCAATTCAACATAACAGATCTACCTGCTGGTGTGCTTTATGGAAGTGAGAGGGAACTGGAGAACCACAGAATGTGCACAAAAGGATTGAAGCTGGGATGCTAAAGCTACTGTGCCATCGCCTAAATCACAACTCAGATTCACAATATAAATATATTTTATTATTTTTTAGACGAATTTCTTTATATATATATATATATATATATATATATATATATATATATATATATATATATATATATTTATATATATATATATACAGTACAGACCAAAAGTTTGGACACACCTTCTCATTCAAAGAGTTTTCTTTATTTTCATGACTATGAAAATTGTAGATTCACACTGAAGGCATCAAAACTATGAATTAACACATGTGGAATTATATATGGAATTATATACATAACAAAAAAGTGTGAAACAACTGAAAAATTTCATATTCTAGGTTCTTTAAAGTAGCCACCTTTTGCTTTGATTACTGCTTTGCACACTCTTGGCATTCTCTTGATGAGCTTCAAGAGGTAGTCACCTGAAATGGTCTTCCAACAGTCTTGAAGGAGTTCCCCGAGAGATGCTTGGCACTTGTTGGCCCTTTTGCCTTCACTCTAAATCTATAAACCATCTCGATTGGGTTCAGGTCCGGTGACTGTGGAGGCCAGGTCATCTGGCGCAGCACCCCATCACTCTCCTTCTTGGTCAAATAGCCCTTGATGCCTTCAGTGTGACTCTACAATTTTCATAGTCATGAAAATTAAGAAAACTCTTTGAATGAGAAGGTGTGTCCAAACATTTGGTCTGTACTGTATATATGTATATACTGTAGGTATATAGGTTTGGGTCACATGACTTTTCCAGCCTTATGTGGTTCTTCAACTTATTGTGTGTGATCTAACTATTTAAACATCAGGTATACAATAATATTCAAATTATTTACTGGACTTTTTTTCAGGAGAAAAAAAAAATGCCATGATTTATAGGCAAATCTTTTGTGCTACTGACGTTTGGATTAAACTCATTCATTCAAGTGCACAACCAAATTGGCCGATGACTGCATAAGTCAATAATTGGAGAAAAAATTACTTTTATATTGGTGGGTCATAATTTTCAACACTGTAACCAAATTTAAGCATCTTAGCCCCCTATTCTATGTTTCATATTCTCCCGAGGGTCTTTGAACTTCACTGGTCTACATATAACCAGTATAACCCAGTCTGACCGTGCACCACACACTCTACACCACATCCATGTCACATGGATGGTGTGTCGTAAATTCTGTACTAAACTGCGTTCAAAATCGATTCAACAGGAATGTGAGAACACTGCCACATCTGTCCAACTCTTTAGACTTGGAAGCTTGGAGGGGTTTGTGTCATGTGGGGTTCTGCATGATGAGAAGGACGTGTTTCCTTCCTGTGTTTGGGAGCAGCTGGTCCAGAGGATTGTTTGCTGATTTAGGGGAAGTTTTGAGAAAAAAAGAGGAAACCAGCTCTGTTCTGCACCCTTCTGGATTGTTCAGCTTGATCAATGGAGTGGAGCACTCGCTTCCTTCTGCACACTTGTAACAGCTTAGCATAGAGTTGGGCAACGACCCTGAGGTAAGAAAGGCACTGACCTCTTAGAGTAAGAAAATGAAATGAAGAGATGAGAAAGAGGCATGAGATGTAAGAGATGGGGGAGGGAGAAACTAGAAGAACAAAAATGATAGAAGAAACAGAGAGAGGAACAGAAAAAAAATTGAGGGAAAGACAGACAAGGACTTCGGGAGATATGTGGAAAGCGAATCAAATATAGACAGAAACATTGATGTAGAGAGAGAGAGAGACGGAGAACATGTGACCCTGGAGATCACTGGTGTAAAGGGTATAGAAGAAGTTGCCTACTGAGAAGAAGTCTAAAATGTAAAACCTACACAGTTTCTCTCAAGTTTATTCATGATCTATAGTTTCATACTGAATCTGAAAGTCTAGTGGAGTTAATAAATAAAATATTTTAAAATACACCTGTACAACGTTGTATCTGAATACTTATATACTCAGTTTTTCAGTATCACAAAATAACTTTTTTGTCCAGATCTTGCCCTATTTATCTGTGGCACAGCCTGCTGGGAGTGCTCACACACACACACACACACACACACACACACACACACACACACACACACACACACACACACACACACACACAATTGCTAACGGGATATGTAAAATAATTACTTTTAATCAATTTGGCCTTTTTATATTCAAATTAATAAGCTATATACATATTAATGAACATAGCCAATAAAATTGAATTGAATATCTCTGGCATGACTGCGAAGAGTAGGGAAAATAAGGGAAAATGGTTTGGCAACAATAACCCTGAATGAATGTACACACTCCAACATTAATTTGGATCCTTTTATTCATCTAAATGCACATGCAGTCAGGAATTACCACTTATTTGGGTTTTGAATGTGATGTAGTGTGCATGATGCTATACTGGATGCTTGACCTGTTTGCTATATTAGATTTGTTAAACTAATGAAATATTAATTATTTTGCTAGGAATAAAAAAGATTTACTACTATTTTTTTAATAACAGTTAAAATGAAAGCACGTTGATGCACTTTGACTCTGCATTGTTTTGTTAGAAGCGGTTTGATCTTATGGGGTGCTTCAGTGCGATGAGCGACTCAGAACAGGAAATTACTTCATGCTTTAAACCTGTGCACAAGTACCGCATCGACTCCTTGCAGAAAAGAATTTCAGATTTATAGATTCTAAAGCCATGGGTCAAACCGAGATCTTAAGTGACACCAATCACATTCTTTAAGATGGCTGCTGTTACTAATTTTTGGCTCTGCAAAGTCCTTTTTGTCCTTTTTTAGTCACATACACGGTCAGCAATAAAGAAAGTCTGTTTAAGATACTAAACCACTCAACAAAGCAGTTTAAGTGCTAAGTATAAGATCGGCCTATTTGCTGGTCATGTTAGTTTCACAGATCCACAAAAGCGAATATGTCAAGCATCAAACATCTCTTGAATGATTGACTACATATGTGCTCGGCGGAAACTTTCGTTGTCATCAGTATACCGTTCCATTCAAGACCCCTGGCTCATTGTTGGAAACTGAGTTTTTTGCTGCTAACAAGAATTGAGTTTTGTAGAAAGAAGCTTGGAGGAGCATATGGTAGAAATCACTGTGAGAGCAGCTTATGAAAGTAGAATAAATTGAGATAGTCATAAAGCAGATGTAGAGAACAACTCTGGCAATGATGTCATGATTTATTGATTGTGCTTGATTTAAAATGCAGATTTTCTACATGCTCTCTCATGTACTTAATGCTGTCCTGTTTAGGAAATAAATGTTGCCGATCCCATTCGATATTGTTAAAATATCGAATGGTCCTTGCAGGATTGCTAATTTGTTTTGATCTAAAGTTTTAAATCCAGATTAAATCCTGTTTGCTCACTTTCGGGGATCTTGAAACTTTGATGTAGTGACATTCTCTTTAAAGGTGCTTTTATAGTGAATCACATAGCATGTCTCCTCATCTGAACTCCAGCTGTTCAAGGACTTTCATTCTGCTTTTACCCTCTCAAGCAGGGTTCTGGTTTAAGTAAAATTCAAAACGTGAGTACTGGGAAAGAAATGCGTGACTCAAAACATCGTCTGATGTGCTTCCCTTCTGTTACAGATTCAACAGTGGGCTTATTAGAGACCGAATGAGATAGATAGAGAAAGGCAGAAAGAAAGAAAGAAAGAGAGAGAAAGACGAAGAACCTATGAATTGACTCTGCGCAAACAAACTCCAGTTGTCATGTTCAGAAACCAATTCGAGTTTCAGAACAGGAAGATTTAGAACGATGTCACTAAGCCGAAAGTCTCTGTGGCCTGAACAGACCCATTTTATCATCCTGCAATTCAGCCACGTCCCCTTTTACAGCTGCCAATGTTATCCACCTTCCAACATTTATTTTCATGAATTTCAGTGTGCGCATTTTAAGGTCACTTCAGGATAGGCCCTCATTGCTGGCTTGCATTAGGGGCTGAAGACATTACTCACACACACACACACACACACACACACACACACGCACGCACGCACGCACTGACAGGCCATTCTGATTCCAGACTCGCTCCCACCACTGCCTCCTCCCTGTGAGAGATGCACACGTGTGACATGTTTGTGTTTCCACAACTTGCACATTCTCTGTATGCTCTGCTGTATGGTTGAAAGGTTAAAATTTTCCACTATTAGTAGTTAATATTCTCAGCGGTGGTTTGTTATGTATCCATGCAGGCGTTATGAAATATTAGCAATTCTTCTTTATGTCTGTAGCTTTGAATATCAACTATAATGTTTTATGTCTATGAAGACACCTGAATCTTTTTATTCACCCAGCTAATCTTATAGAAGCACATCAAAACTTCCATTACATATCTGGCTGCCCAGGCTTTTAAAGATGAGTAGATCAAAGCAGAAAAAAAATCTTCACAACATTTCTGTCTTTTCTGACACATATGACTGGAGGAACGCACGCCATTTTGATAAACAAGAATCATACTAGCTGAGGGGTGGAACCCCAGCATTCAGCCCACACTGCTTAATGCATTTTAATTTAATTGTCTTGTCCAAATCTTTTTTATTTTTTTTATTTTTTTATTAATTTTTTTTGTGGAAAATATAAAAACAATACTCTCTGCGCCAGCATTGACCTACATACACATTCAGAGTCTCTCTGCTCAAATCTCATTCGATCTCCACCAGCTGCTCATTTTCCATGTTGGCCAGCTGAAAGCAGATCTGATGTGGTCGATCTGGAGCTCTCTGTTTCTCACATCTTCCTGGTGGAACGAGCCAATAAACTGCAGCTAAACCTCCAAGTCCTGCTATCAACACTTTATTTGATAAATATTAAGCTCGACACTGAATAAAAGTAGATTTACGACCAGCAACCGTAATTTCCTCCATGTATTTGTGTAATGTATCTGTGAATAAGATGTAACGTCTGTCAGTCTGACCACTTTACACAAAGTTGTGTCAATCAGGGTATTGGCACAATGTCAAGCGAGATCGATGCAGCACGAAAGGAATGATGTACTGTTCAGAAATGCACTTGGAAAATATTAGTTTTAAATGTATTATTCAGGCGCACATTGATTTTCACAGTGTCATTGTTGATTTATAAACTATTTAAGTCATTTTTTATGGGATTTATGAGATTTTCCTGGGCTAGAATCAAATATGTTTTATTTTTTTTTTAGTAACTACAGTGAATTAAGAGCTCACTAAAACAATTACTTTTTCAATATATACTATTTGCCTTGACTTAATTCCTTAATTGTTTACTTTTGTTTGCTATACAAATAACAACAGTTCATTGTTTGGTTGATGCACATCCAGACATTGTATTTAATGCATGTCTTTTTTATGTAGTGTAGATTTTTCTTACTGCTAGACTTCAGGAGTTGCAGTGCACAGCATCTTGACATTATTTCTTCCTCTGCCATACATTGATTTAAAACTCCTTTTAACTCCTGCTGTGCCCTGACCTGCTTTCACTTTCTTCACTTTCTCTGCTCTCCATTACTCCCTGATCTCCCATGTAATCTTTATCACTGCACTCACCCTCACTACAAGACTTTAATATAATGACTTCTACCAACAGTCTTGCTCCCTCTTCAGCATTCTTTTTTTTTCCATCAGGATGTTTAGATGTATGAGCATTATGCCATTTACCGTATGTGAGCAAGTACCACCTACAATTTATCTGTGCTTTTCTGGGTTTTCCCTACGTGCACATTAGTTACCACTATGTTGACCTTTTACCACCACATTTTAGCTTTATTAAATAAATGAAAACTACCCCGTTTTTGCAAAAGAGGTCCAGTTTTGGCTGCTTCTTTTTAAAACTGTCCTAAAACCATTAAACTTTTTCTTTAACCACTAATGCAAAACCAGGTATAAGAAAAGAATATGTAATTTCTTATAGGCACCATTATGCCTGAAACTGTTAGTCAAAACCCTATTCAACACACAGTTTCATAAGTGCATATAAAACTATGGTAATTACAAACAGTGGCTTTAAGTAATACAAGTAAAAAAGGCTTATTAAATAATTGACTGATAAAAAATGACATGAAATAGGACGTGTCAGAGGTCATAAAACCACCGAGGCAAAATTATTATAAACTAATTATATATATATATACACACACACACACACAGACACACACTGTGTCTGTGTCTGTGTCTGTGTGTGTGTGTGTGTGTGTGTGTGTGTGTGTGTGTGTGTGTGTGTGTGTGTGTGTGTGTGTGTGTGTGTGTGTGTGTTGTATATATATATATATAATGTATGTGTGTGTGTATATATATATATATATATATATATATATATATATATATATATATATATATATATATATATATATATATATATAATGTGTGTGTGTGTGTGTATATATATATATAATATATATATATATATATATATATATATAATATATATATTATGTGTTTGTGTGTGTGTGTACACGTACTAAAAGACAAGTTTATAATAATTTTGCCTTGGTGGTTTTATGACATTTGACATGTCCTATTTCATACATTTATTTCATGTCATTTTTTTATCAGTCAATTATTTAATTAGCCTTTTTCGCTTGTACTATTTAAAGCCATTGTGTGTGTGTGTGTGTGTCTGTGTGTGTCTGTGTCTGTGTGTGTGTGTGTGTGTGTGTGTGTGTGTGTGTGTGTGTGTGTGTGTGTGTGTATGTATGTGTATATATATATATATATATATATATTATTATAAATTTATTTGTTTATATTTATATTTTAAATAAAATGCCTGCTTGGTTAAATAATATATAACAATGATATTTTATAAAAAATAAAATAAATCAAATTCATGCAATACACTTTTTATTATATTGATTAAACTGAGTAATCAATTACATTGCCACAAATTAAATTAATTTTTAAAAATAAAAAATCTTTTAAAAATGCACTCAAAGTGCGAGGCAGAGACTAAACAAACTTGCAGTCCACCACTTAATACGTTCCTGAAGGGACCTCAGTTTTTAAATAAGTTCTGCACATAAAAAGATTGCCTTCGGTGCACGTCTACCAAAACGAAAGGCCTGTGTACTATTACACCCCTATATATATATATATATATATATATATATATAAAATCTCTTGATCTTGTGTGAGATCAAGCAGCTTGATCTGACAGCGACCCCAATGAGAAACACGCTACAGGAAATTACTTCATGCTTTACCCTGTGCACAAGCACAGCTAGAACTCCCTGCTGAAAAGGTGTTAATGAAAACTGTTGATTTAAAAAGTTGTGGTTGGTTTGTCCACTTTATGCTTCTGGACCTGATAGTGAATTGCGTGTTAGAAAGACAGGTTGTCCCTTGTTGGCCTTTTTGCACTGAAACATACACATACACAACTAAACATGCAACAACAATATTACAAAGACCTCCAAAAATATTGTGCTCTATAATGTTACTTCTAAAAACCTTTGGAAAAAGAAGCATTTTATAACAAGAGGTGGTAGCTCAGTGGTTAAGGCACTTGACTTTGGATCAGAAGGTCACAGGTTCGAATCCCACCATCACCAAGCTGCCACTGCTGGGCCCTTGAGCAAAAAGCCCTAAAACCATCCCCTGCTCAGTTGTAAGTTGCTCTGGATAAGGGCGTCTGCCAAATGCTGCAAATGTAAATGTATAACTAACAAGATAGAAGAAAACATATATGAAAAAGGTATTCAGGTTACAGGTGCAGTTTTTGGATCTGTAGTTGTTTTTAGACCTATAATAATGAATACATTTTATAAAAAGCAGAATAACTTTTATTCACAAAATTGCAATGCAGTGCATCTTATTCATTTCTTTATTTCTGACTTATGTATAAAGGTTTCTGGCCCTGGTTCTACTAAAATGGAGCTCCTCAGCTCTGATCTGATCTGACAACATGTCTACATTCTGTAGATTCGATAGATGAGATGGGGGAAAGGAAATACTTTACAATACTTTCAGTTTGTCCTGCAATACATACATTATCATATATCATATTGTTTAGTCTTGATTCAGTTTGTGCGTAAGACACAAACATATACACGGAGCAGGATGCAAAGGATCAGTACAGTTAACACATACAAAAGCATAACCTCAGACACTACACCCCCCCCTCGCTGCAGGATTTCCAGATATACAAAGCACCGTGTGTTTGTGTGGTGCAGGATACAGGGCAGTTTGAAACCACTCCAGATGTGAGAATACAGGCCTAGTACTCAGCTGTGTTTGTTTACATTTACTATGTGAAAGATGCTTGCAGGAACTGTGTGCATCTGCTGAAGGCATCAAAAGAATAAATTTCGCATGTTGTTCACAAGAAGAGCCAGATCTATTGTTGTCGCTGTTACAGGCAATTGATTAAGTCTTTTGACAAAAAATTAGGAACATTATAGCCATAATAAATCATAATTCTTTGGATACTCAAGTACATTTAAAGCCAAATACTTTTGTACTTCTACTCAAGTGAAATTTTAAAGGGAGTAAAATTTGACCTATTGTACAGTATCTCTACTTTAACTCAATTACATGGTTTGTGTACTTCGACACCACTGTGGGTGTGTAGGTTTTATATATACATTATTTGTGAACATCTTCAGTTCAAAACCCTTCACATTTATCAAGACCTGATGTGCTTCGATATAATTTTACAGCCAAAAATCTGAATATTATGTTTTTTGGAGGCAACTACATTCACCCGATATTATTTCATTGGATGGAACCCTGAAGCTAAATCCTACCACATCCTAAAGCATATAAACTATATTTTCGAGACATCTTTCACTTTTCTCTGGGTAGGTTTTTCCTCTAGATTGCGGACAGGGATTTGCTCATTCAGCCACAAGAGCATTAGTGAGATTGCACACTGATTTCAGGCAAAAATGTTTGGTGTGCCCTCAGCATTCCATTCGATCCCAAAGGTGTTCACTGGTGTTGAGGTCGGAGCTGACTACAGCTGTTGTTGTGCGCAAAGCATTGTCATGCTGGAGTTTTTATAATTCCAGTGAATGGAAATTATAATGCTACAGCACACAAAGACCTCAAAAGATTGACTCCTATTGTAAAATACCGATTTATTATAATCAGTTAATTTAGGTTATAATTTGTACTTTGGAACAACTGCAGTAGCTTTTGTCCATGCAGCACTATCCTGTCTTCCCCAGCATGTTCCACTGTTATCTTTATCAACATCCTGCAATTATATGTGAATGCTGGCACAATTACACCTACACCCATGAGGCCATCTGCCAAACTGAGAAATAATCCTTTTATGAAGTTTGAAACTACTCCATAGTATGTGAATAGCATAAATACTTCTACATTTTGTGTATTATTAGCACTAATTGATGGAAAAAAGCAACTTTCATAGTGTTCTGCGTTCTGCAACGCAATTTAGAAAATATGATTAATCATGAAGAAGCTACTATTTTTACTTCTGGTAGATGCTAAACTGCATTTCTTTGCTGTCTAACTGTACTATACAATGACAAAGTTCTGCTATTTAGCTAATTTATAGACTGAGTGAACCAAGCCAGTGCACTCTTAGCGCCGGTCCCAAGCCCGGATAAATGGGGAGGGTTGCGTTAGTAAGGGCATCCAGCGTAAAACGTGTTAAATCGAACATGCGGATCACGAATACAGATGATCCGTTGTGGCGACCCCTAATGGGAAAAGCCGAAAGAAAGTTTATAGACTGAGTGAACCAGAAATGCTAACTGACAAATATTAGTTATTATTTATAACTGTAAAAAAAATATACTACACCGAAACATAGTAGGCTGAGGTCATTTCAAGATCGACAACATCTACATCTTCAAGTATAGCATGTGTTACTACATACTACTGAGAGAAATCGTATGTAGATATAGCATGTGAGAAAGACTAGGTGGAGTTTAGTGTGATTGTGGTATTGGAAGGAACGTTGATGCTTTGACCAACGTTGAAACCCATTAACCATGGTGAAAATAGATCAACATGTCAATATAACCTTAATAATAAATAAGGAATAAAGATGTCATGGATAGCATTGAAGAGCCCAGTTTAATAATACACATCACTATGCATTTGTCCTTTGTTTATTGCATGGGTACAAAAAGGAAAATTGTGTTTTTTCTCAGCTGAAAACAACATCGAGAATGGAATTGAAATAAACCACAATATGCATAGAAAAGGGAAAATAATAGAATAGAAATATAAGAGGTATAAAAGATAACTGGCAGCAACGGTGTTACTATATTTTGAGTAAAAAGAAAGTGAAAATGTGTGTGGTTACTTCATAAATATTGAAAAATATGGGTTAATACAGGTATATTATACAGGTAGCATATGGGTTGTAGGTGTTGTGTAAACAAGTACAAGTCAAGTCAGTGTTTTCCTTGCTGAGGGCACAAATGGCCAGTGGAAAGAAACCTCTCCTTATTTTTGTGTTGGCCATCAGGAAACGGAAGTGCTTCCCTAATCGCAACAGAGAGGAGTCCTTTGTTGTTAAATAGCTGTGGTCCTTTACTATCTTTCTGGCTTTGGGTCAGCACCTCTTCCTGTATATAGACTGCTAGATAAAAAGGCTCAGTGTGGATGGTACTACTGATATCACCTCCCTCTAAAGAGCTCGTCTACCCTGTGTGGTGATTGTTCCACAACCAGCCTGAGTTGCTTACTTTCAGGATGCTCTTGATGTTATTCTACATGTTTGAATAAATTGCGACACATGTGACCACATTACTGCACAATCACTTCCTGAGGTGTTGGGTGTTGATGTTGTAATGGACGAATTGATGGGAAAATGAATTTATCAGAATTATCATTGAGAATGGAGTTGCTCTAAATATTGAAGTGAACTGACTATTATTAAAACAGCACTGTGTGCGTGTGCCTGTGTAAGTTTTTACACGTGTGTGGCTGTGTCCACGTGGCAGTGTGATTTAGTTCTTTGCAAAGTAAAAATTTGCTAGCTCAGCTCTCTTGCAAGTGAATTAAAACTCAACAGTGTGTGTGTGTGTGTGTGTGTGTGTGTGTGTGTGTGTGTGTGTGTGTGTGTGTGTGTGTGTGTGTGTGTGTGTGTGTGTGTGTGTGCGTGTGTGCTGTGCTTCTGCTTTTTCTTTTGCTTAAAGAGGAAAACCACACAATCTGCCAGTCAGGAATCTCACAGGAAACCGTTATCTCATCCCTCTGCCTTTTAATTCATTTCTCAGCACAACATGAAGAGCAGGCTGATGAAATAACTGGAATCTGACACGGGTTTAATTAAATCATTATATAAAGACTGCTTCATGTGTCACATATTTTTAGCATTTTCTCTGGAGCTGGTTTTCATATATCCATGTACTTGGGCTATTAAAGTGACGGTCATGCTGTATGGAGGAAAGTTATTATTTCTCTGAGGCTGTTTTTTTTTCTGCAAATAAGCAGCGAAATCCAAAATGGGGAGAGACGTTGGACTCAAGTGAAAATAGGAGGAAATGCAGACTCCACATCACCGTGCCATGTTATTTTGGCAGAGTAGTGAAGCGTTAAGTCTCAGCCCAAATTTCTCCGCAATGTATCATAAAGCTGGCTTTGAATGTAGATCTGTTTTTCCTCTTACAAATGCAGAATCTAAAAAAAAAAGAAATAAATTCCAAACCAAACTATAAGGATTTAATGGGTTTTTAAGACACAAGATCATACATAAAGGTAAATACCAGTGAAATGCTACAGCTATGATATATGATAAATTTAATGAGTCTATAAAATATTGAGTGTAACAGTGTGCTTGGTATGTCATTTAGGACTGTTTTTGGATTTGACTCATACAGCTGTGCATGAACTTCTAAAGGACAGCTGAGTGCAAAAGTTTCTACACCTCTATAACAAAATAAAGACATTTGATTTAGAAAAACATCCAGGGTACATGGTTTTTACAATAATACTATGGTTAAAAGGCTAATCCGATAATGCATAAGCCCTTGCACATGCTTATAATTGTTATTCCCATCACTTCTAAAGCAATAAAAGTTTTACTCAAACATTAACAGATTAAATGTCTCGCCATAACACTAAAATTGGGTTTTGTTGCAGGGAAACACTTCAGTATTATCAGCAAAATTTTCATTTTGGGAAAATGTTCACGTGCCATACATAAACGTCTTCATTTTTGAAAAGGCATGTTTAAGTAGTCAGGTATGATCTATGCACATTCAGTGTTTTATATAATTAAACCTGTTCGTGTGTGTTTGTGTGTGTGTGCAGGACGGACCGAGGCTGAGCTAAATAACTTCAGCCCTCACTTTAAGAGGCAGCACAGTGTGGCATTTTTTTCCCAGCTTCAGGATGAAGTGGAACAGCAGCAGACACATCTATACACACAGCTTCTCAAGCAAAAGGTACATTACCGAGCACATACCTTTTAAACTGAGTTAGTTGCAATTGCAGTGAACATCCTGGAACCAGGTCATTGTCATGCTGAGTAAGGTTGTAATGTTACAAAAACATTCTCAACAGTGTGTTCTCCGTCTGTGTGGGAATGCAAGCATTAAAGTGTGATGGCCACATATCCACAAACTATTGGCCTTTTTACTGTGTATTTTTTGGCAGGTTTGGTTTCTGAATTCAAATCAAGTTTAATAGCCAGCTATAAAGTATTAGAGGAAAAAAAAACAGTACAGTTGTACATTAGCATTAAAACCTGTTTCTAAATCACGGTGCTCTCTCTGTGTGTGTGTGTGTGTGTGTGTGTGTGTGTGTGTGTGTGTGTGTGTGTGTGTGTGTGTGTGTGTGTGTGTGTGTGTGTGTGTGTGTGTGTGTGTAGGAGCCACCACAGGCCTCTGATTTGGTCTATAAGGACAGCGTATTACACTTTGATGACAGTAAGAAATGGAAGGAGAGATGTGTGACAGTGCGGGCAGACTACAGCGTGGAGCTTCATGACAGCCAGGAGGTACATCACAATTCAACCCACGAATGCAGCCTATTACTAGGAAATCACAATTATGTGATTATAAGATGGCCAACCAGTTATTATGTTTGTCAAGCTATCGTAAAATAAGTCTTAATTTACCTCATGTTACAGCTGGATTTGCAGACCTACCGTAAAAGAAAGGAAGGTGCTTTATGCTTGTCACATGAACTTTACAGCACAGTGAAAATCTTTCTTTGCATTTTCCAGCTATGTTAGTAAGATGGGGTCAGGGTCAGCCATGATACAGTGCCCCTGAAGCACTGGGGGCCTCAAGGGTGGCAGCTTGGCGATACCTGGGGTTGAACCCCTGAACTTCTGATCAGTAACCCAGAGCCTTAGCCACTGAGCTACCACCTCCAACCCACAGATGGGAATTAAACAATTACACAAGTTACTTTAATGTACTCCTACAACCCTTGTTGTAGCATTAAACACTGACTTAAGTATTACTGTTCAATTCTTGTATTTTGACTCTTCATAATTACGTGTTTGGATCCTTTTACTCTGTTATGCTGTTTTGCACATCCAGAAAAAAATGTTCTGAGTATTTTTTTTTTATTGGTGTGATTGTTCATAACACAATGTCATGTTTTTACAATATTCAGACTTTTGCTAAAGGAACTCCTGCACGTCAAATACTCCAGCTAACAGGTGGCACGGTGCTGACCTCGGAGGAGAAATATTCTGCTCTAGTAGACAAGGCCTTCCCTGATCTGAACAGTGAGTTTCTCTGTGCTCATATATATATATCTAAAACCTTATCAGGACTCGACTGTTTGTCTTCAGGCAGGCACTGTTTGGCCATCACTAAATAAAACAAGAAGAAATGTAGACGAGAATGTTTCAGATTACATGTGCTTGTAGATGTTTTTTTTGTCTGTTTTAACATCAGTTGAGGCATGGTGCCTTTTTACAGCACGTTTGCAAAAGAAAAGAACTTTAGCATGGCCTGGCACCATTCTTTGTTAAAAAAGTTCTCTTTAAAATTTGCCTGTTGTTAAAACGTAATCAAATATTTGACAGTTCTAGTCAGTGTATACATGCTTGCATTAATACTGCATGACACAAAGTGGATATGCGACTATAGTCTGAAAAAAACAAATCAGGTTTGGTGACTTGGAACAGGGATTAAAATGTTATATTTGTTCAGCTTAGTAGGTTAAGACAAAACAATGAAACAAAGTGATGAATAGAGAGAGAGAGAGAGAGAGAGAGAGAGTAGGAAGTAGCCTTCTTCCTAAACTGCTTTTAATCACTAAAATAGGATTAAAATGATTTATTTCCCATTTTAGTTTCAGTAGAACAGAAAACAAATGCAAGCCATGAGAATTTTCTTTTATTCATACACCTTCTGCTTTTCTCCCATCACCCCATTTCAGGCTCAAAAGAGGAGGCCGCTTCACCCATGATGACCGTTCCAGGTCCGTTTTCTGTCTTTTTGAGACTCCCATACAGGAGAGACGCCTACTTCAGCTTCCAGGAAGAAGACAAACAGATTCGCTTTATCTCCATTCTCTCTGACTGCATCCGCCATCAAAACCACGGTGAGTGCTGTGAGAGGAGGTACACTATATGGCCAAAAGGTTTGGGTCACATGACTTTTCCAGCCATTTATGGTTCTTCAACTGTTACCACAAAGTTGGAGACAAACAAATGTGTAGGATGTCCTAGTATTATATATTTCCCTTTACTAAAACCAGGGGACCCAAACCTACAAAGAGCTTACGTGGCCTGCCATAGAGCTCTGATTTTAACCCTATTGAACCGTATGGCACCCCAGACCTCCTCACATTACACCAGTACCTGTCTTTACTAACATGCTTGTGGCTGAATGAACACAAATCCCCACAGCAAGAACTTCCCAAAAGACCGTAGGTTATTATGACAGCAACTAGGGACTAAATGTGGAATGGGATGTTCACAAAGCACATATGAATTGTCAGCTGTCCACAAACCTTTTTTTTATATAGTGTATGTAGCTGAGACAGGCCACTGATTACAATATGTAAGGTGAACCACCTTACTCTCAACATAGAGGTAGTGTTATGTGTGTGGTTTTCTATCAGTACAAAGACACAATCTTCTTGTAGGTTAAGATGTTACAGAAAAACACATGGGCAGATAAAGGACATATTTCTCCATTAATTTCCCAGGCATTACTTACAGCACTGACAGAAGGACACAGACAGACATGCAAATGGACACATTTTTTTAAAAAATGTTCCCTCGAGCACCAAACAACAACGGGTTCCTTTTTTCAGAAAAAAGTTCAGTGTAGTTCCTATCAGAACAGTGGAACAGAAAAACACCCAAGGTTTTTTTTTTTTTTTTTTTTTTGTAAATATACAGATAGATAGAGAAGGAGTAAACAAGAACAAGAAAGAAAGTGAAGATGCCCTGCCTTTCTGAGTCTGTAAGATTGCCGCTGTTGTTGTTTTTTTATTGTTCGTGGCCTTGGTAACACTAATAATATCCCGCTTACAGAAGCTGCTCTTCCTGTGCAGAAGGAAGGATGGTCTTGATGACTCGTTCTCTGTGGTTAGCGGTTAGCTCTCCTCTGCAGAGCATGGTTACACTCGCAGTAGTTTCAGGCACATTATAATTATGCATGCTAATAGAGGCTGTGCTGCGCTAACGCATTTCAATGCATGTGCGAGTCATATTCCTTAAATACCACATGGTTCGTGTGTCATGCAAAAAACATGCCAATATTGTAGGTACAGGATACAAAGAATTAAATGTAATGC
Organism: Silurus lanzhouensis; assembly: GCA_039877035.1. NCBI lineage: Eukaryota > Metazoa > Chordata > Actinopteri > Siluriformes > Siluridae > Silurus > Silurus lanzhouensis. Next base: position 4,459,272 of record JBCEWE010000333.1, read on the forward strand.
ATGAAAATGATTAACTGGCTGATCTTTCTGTCTGGTTTAACGTCGTATCAATGATGCATTCATAACGTCTTATCAATGCATCTCTTGTAGAAATTCTACATTTCTATACTTCATTGAAAATGGCATGTCCTGGTCAAGTTAGCACTGATTGTGTAACGGCATGACATGATGAGCACAGCATGTTTGTAAGAGCTGTTTCTTAATCCAGTTTCTAATTAAAGCACTTTTTATAAGTGTCATCTCTTTATCCTTCCCTTTCCCATAGTTTTGGTGCCAACCACAAAGGAGAAGTTTCTGACAGAATCCTTATACAATGCAGTTATATTCTTATAAATTGCTGCAACAGAATCGATTAATGTTACCAGAGCTCTGACTATCAGCTGATACCTGATACTGACCTGATACTGACATTTTGCAAAAGGTTTGGAAGGTTTAATGTTGTATTGACTTCCATTTGTAATAATCTTTCTGTTGAACCATTAAGATATAGTTTTTACTTATTTGTATTAATTCTAAGTACTTTTAAGCTTCTGTTAATAATAAAAAAATGAACTCTCACAAACCTTTTTTCTATATAGTGTATGTAGCTGAGACAGGCCACTGATTACAATATGTAAGGTGAACCACCTTACTCTTAACATAGAGGTAGTGTTATGTGTGTGGTTTCCTATCAGTACAAAGACGCAATCTTCTTGTAGGTTAAGATGTTACAGAAAAACACATGGGCAGATAAAGGACATATTTCTCCATTAATTTCCCAGACATTACTTACAGCACTGACAGAAGGACACAGACAGACTTTTAAGCTTCTGTTAATAATCAAAAATTGCACTCTATCTCCGGACACCGGACCATCACACCCATATGCAGTCTTTTTCCTAACTGTTGCCACAAAGCTGAAAGACACAGTTGTACTGAATGTATTTGCAGGTTGCAGGATTACGAGGCTCAACCCGGTTCCCAAATCTGAGTTCTATGATGTGTTGTTAAACCCCTTTAAACACTTTTGGGAGACACAGGAATGCTGACTGTATGCCAGGCCTCCTCATACAAAATCAGTGAATGACTTCATGCAAAAATCCCCTCAGCCACGTTCCAAAATCTAGTGGAAATTCTTCCCAGAAGAGTGGAGGATTTTATAACAGGAAAAGGGGGTTCAATCTGAAATAAGATATAAAAAAAAATAAAAAAAGAAATGGATCTCTTGGTCATTTGAATGCATTATTGTGTACATTTAAAAAAAATATACAAACAATTAAGTTTTGTCTCTTGATTATACAGTAAAAATGCTGACACATGAATATACATGCGGTTTTGCATAGATTTTCTGTACCTAAATTGTCTGTACCTGAAATATACCAATCCATGATTCCAGACTGATGAACTGTTTATGTTCATTTTCTCTTTATATTCAGACACTCTGAAGAAGTCGACATGTGAAGTCCAAGCCTTTCTGAAGGCCATTCATTTCTACAGACAGGAGAAAGGACATTATGAATCATGGGAGATGCTTGTAGGCACCGACTGCCAAGTGAGCAATTTTGCAATGTTTTCAGTCATTTGATATGCATTATAAATAAGCTTTACTTCAAAACAAACACTACAGAACATGACAGTATATCTGTGTATAGAGATGGTGTGTGTACAAAGAGAGGTGTGGGTTTGGAGAGACGGTTTGTGTGGGGAGAGTAGTGTGTCACTGGAGAGAGGGTGTGTGTGTGTATTTCTGTGTGTCTGTGGAGAAAGAGGGTTGAGTGTGTATGTGTGTGTGTGTATGTGTGTGGAGAGAGGTGGTGTCCTCAGCTGTTAGACAGGCGTGTCTGAGTCACAGCTCAGTTTAACTGACGTGACCACAAAGGGAAACTTTTCTTTTGCCTGTGAAAAACATAAAGCTTTAAAACATAAAAGTTTTAGTTGAAGATGAACGATTAAAGTTTTAACTCAAAAATGTGAAAATAAATTAATATTACTAAACAAATGGTAATATAATAAAAAAATTGGTATTTTTGCCAAATACTACAAGGAACTGCTGCTTTAATTGTCACATGTGCACACACACACACATATTTATTTATATATTTATATATATATATATATATATATATAACAGTGCAACCTCGATACTCGTGGGGGTTACGTTCTATGACCCCGAACAGAGTAAAACAAGTAACAAAATATCACAAGGTTTTGATTCTCTCCTGTTGATGGTTGTAAACTTAACAAAAATTGTGAATTACTTGTCACAAATGTTTTATTTACTACTTTAAATGAATAATACAATAATAAAAGTTATTCAAACATTTTTATATAATTTATTAGAACAAACTAGAATGTTAAAAATGTTACTAAGAACTTTCGAACCATCGAAATGAAAAGTTCGCAAACTATCGAGGTCGCAAATGTGTCAAGGTTCCACTGTAATCCCTCGTTTATCGCAGTACTTACGTTCTATAACAGATAATCAGACGCCACCCCAGAAATGCTATTGCATGTATACAGTACTGTACTGTATTAACAGTTTACTTATTTTTATAATTAATAGTTATATTTTTATTAATACATTTCATTATTTCAACATAAAACTCCATAAACTAAATTCCAAACTCAAAGATTTTTGGTCTATCGTGCTATCTGTGAAAATCAAATTAGTTATGTGGCAAATGCAATTCCGCGATAAACCGGGGGCGCCAGATTCGAACCGTGGTAAAGCGGGAGATTACTGTATATATAAAATTAATAATTAATAAGTCCAGTAACTGCTTTACAATTCTATGAATTTTAGTCCCTTTTGAAACAGAAAGTTTACTTACATTTGTCTGTGGATTATAATTGATTATAATTATATAAGATTATAATGGTTTCTCCCTTTTGTAACATGAACTTAACTCGTTTACACTCCTATTATGGAGTGAGTCGGTGAGCCTGTGTGTGTGTGAGTGTGTGTGTGAGTGTGTGTGTGAGTGTGAGTGTGAGTGTGAGTGTGAGTGTGAGTGTGAGTGTGAGTGTGAGTGTGAGTGTGTGTGTGTGTATGTGTATGTGTGATGGTCCAGTAGCCATGATGTTAACACATAAACTGTCCTCACCGTGGTCGTAAACCAAAATATCATTCAGTTCATATCTCACTGTGGTTGAATGTATACATTCTCTTGAGATGCCCTGGGAGAAGAAATTTGCACAGGTTTATAGCTACTTCTCTTAGGACACTATATATATATATATCCTGTGTCCAAAAAACAACATCTGATTTTGTCTGTCATTTTGAATACAATATAGATAGAATACTGAGACGCTTATAATAGGACCATAAAAATAGTGCTATTATTATCAGTCATAAGCTTTATTATCCAATACCATGTTTGGAAGTGAAATAACTTGAGTGCAGTCCCAGCCGCAGGAAATCCAGTAGCCACGAAGGAAACACCTCCGCTTTCCTCTTAGTGTTGATTTACTGAATTTTTTTGCCCTTTATTAACCCTAACCATGCGGTAATTTTTTCTCACTATTTCGGTTCATTAATACCAGATGATGACGGAATGTGATTAGTCTTATTGAACAGGAGAAAACAGAAATAATTATTGTCAATAAAACACATGATGTGCTACAAGAAGTTGTTGAGAAAACATGTAATGCTATTGTCCGCTTACATAACCTGTGAGGTTTTAAACTGTGAAGGTCAAAAATTCATAGCTTGAGTATGAAACTATAACCAATATTAGCTGAATAGTTAGTCTCTCTCTCTCTCTCTCTCTCTCTCTCTCTCTCTCTCTCTCTCTCTCTCTCTCTCTCTAGCTATCTCTCTAGTCAAGTCAAGTCAAGTCAAGAGGCTTTTATTGTCATTTCTACTATACACAGTGGTACACAGTACACAGTAAAAATGAGACAACGTTTCTCCAGAACCCTGGTGCTACACTAAACAACAACAAACAAAACAACATTAAGCTAAAACACAAGTTACATAAAGTGCATCGAGTGCAACCTGGTGCAAACAGTGCAGACAGACAATGCAGACAGACGACACAAGACAAGACACAAAACCCTAAATAGCGCCGACCAGTAAACCTACTGTATACTTGATTATACAGTACTGTACAAGAAAACTGTAAAAACTATACAAAATAAAAACTATATCCCAGAAGTGAGTATAAACAGTGTAGTGCAAAAAAATACAGCAGCAGTCGAAGGTGCAAAAAACAGCATGTAAACAGTATAATACAATGCTCTATCTATCTATCTATCTATCTATCTATCTATCTATCTATCTATCTATCTATCTATCTATCTATCTATCTATCTATCTATCTCTGTATGTGTGTATATATATATGTGTGTATATATGTATGTATGTATGTATATATATATATGTATATATATATACATATACACAGGTAGTATTCTTATCGTAAGTCGCTATGACTGTGACAGCCTGATTTATAATTTTCATTTTCTGCTCTAAACCGATGGCTTTCCTCCTCTTTTTTCACTACAAGCAGGAGACATACTTAGGCATTTGGAAGACATGATTTTATTACTAAAATTGAACGTTTGAACCAGAAAATATACACACTAAGACAACTTTAATCTGTCGACCGCTCACAAGAGTGGGGCATCTCACGAGAGAAACGCTCATCCCAGATTCCCGTCCATCGTACTTTGCTGCCTGTGGCTGTTGAGTGAAATTTTATATTTTTATATTTTGTTGTATATATATATATATATGAAATAATAGAAGAAGCTACTTTTTATTGCTAGACCTGATGGTCTGATTGTTAAACAGCTCAGCTCAAACTGGTTCTGTTTTTACATAGGTGAAGATTTCTTGATAGTTCATAGAATATATTTTTTCTTATATAATGTGCTGTGATAATCTCAGACTAATAATGCTGTGTGTGTGTGTGTGTGTGTGTGTGTGTGTGTGTGTGTGTGTGTGTGTGTGTGTGTGTGTGTGTGTGTGTGTGTGTGTGTGTTTGATTAGGTGCTGGCTAACCTGGTGATGGAGGAGCTCTTGCCTTCTTTGCAGACAGAGCTGCTGCCCAAGCTGAAGGGAAGAAAGCTGAGAGAAAGAGAGTGTGGTTCACGGTGAGTTTCTATGTATAGACACGTGTGACTTAAAAACTCCAGAAAGTCATTCCAACATCAACATAAAATACTTGAAATCTCAAAAATCTCACCCACCTCATTTCTAATAGTAATTTCATTTCAATTCATGAGAGCTGCCGAGTTTATAGTCACCGCTGCCAGTAAGGCACTGTTGATTTATTTTTTATTTTTAGAAAAATAAAAATGATGAGAAAATTATTTGGGTATAATTTGTCACCACTGCAAGATGAACAGACATGGAAATGCGATTTTTGTCACACTCCTTTTTTTGTTTGGTTTTCTGTCGGCTGCAAACATGTATATTTTGTTTTAGGCTACACAAAAGAACTAAAAGGAGAGAAAAGTTGAAATCTGAAATGTCAGACATGTACAGTATGTAAGACATATGGGTAGGGATATGTATTTGCCATGGATATGAAACAAGATTTCCAAGATTGGGACTTTTGGTAAATGCTAAATTGTATTGTGTTAGTGAGTAGTACCTGTACTGTAAAGTTATATCTATGTATATTTAAATGTGTACATAGATATAATGTACACATTTTATGTTTTAGTTTTTTTTTCTCCATACATTTCAGAAGACATTACATGTGTGCACACTTCAAGTAAAAAAAAAAAAAAAAAACTGAATTAACATTTTCCAGACTGTGGAGGCGACTTATGAGCTGGTACAGCAGCAGCTCAATGAGGGACTGCAGAGGTTGAAGACGGAGTGCAGTGAGATTGACAAACAGCAGGAGACACTCATTCGTTCTGACTTGGACGAGATCATCAACTCCAGAAACTTCCTAAGTCCAAACTGCAAGGTAAAAGGAATAGAGATGAAAAAGGGTTCTTAGATGCATCACGATACAGAAAAGAACTAGTATAAATATAGAAAAGAGTATTTAATAATAAAACATTTTTTATAAAAAAAAATATCAAACTGAGAGGAGTATCATAAAAAGTATCATTTTTGTTATTATTTACACTTTTTTTTAAGAATAAATATATTAACACACCTTAATAGACAGTGTGAGAGTTCAACACTGAGGGAACATGCAGAAGAGAATATGTTGTAAAGCAGATCCAAGACTATCATTCTTATCCATCAGTGGTATCCTGTTTGTTATTACAATAAAGAAATACTGTTTTCTATGGTTTTTATCTCATAAATAAATTGACTGACTGTTTAGAAATCATTAGAAATCAAGTGCATTCCACTAATGTAAAAACAGCGTTAGATTGAAAGATTTATCATACTAATTAAAACACAGATATACAAAATTTTATAATAAATATATAAAAAACAAAAGTATTAGCTTAGTCGTTAACTTTGGATCAGAAGTTCAAATCCCAGCATCACCAAGCTGTCACTGCTGGGCCCCTTGGCAAGGCCCTTAATTAATCAGTTGTATGAGATATTTGTAAGACACTCTGGATATGGGTGTCTGCTAAAATGCAATAAATGTAGACTGTAGAGGGCTTATATAAATATTGTCTTGTATATATATATATATATATATATATATATATATATCTTAAGATACCATATTCTGTATATGATCTCAATCAGGGTTTCTGTGTCATCTTAAAAAGTAAAAAAAAAAAAAAAAAAGTCTAAAATGTAAATTTTAGTCCTTAAAAAGTCTTAAATTCACTGTTCTAAGGCACATTGAAATGCTCTCGCAGCACTTTAGAATGTTTTTTCTTTTTTAATTTCCATGGTGTTTAGTTCTTTTTTCGGTAGTCCAAATATAATATCCACAAATGAGACCAATGTGCAACAGCCAGTCAGCTTTCTGTTATTGGTGTGAAACTCTCTTGGATTGTACCACAGATTAAAAAAACTGATTTTATTTTTCCACTATGGGAAGTGCAAGTTTATGTAGGCTTGTGGTTAAGTCCAAATCTAACAAAGTAATTGTGGTTTTTGATGTCATGATAGTCTTAAATTTGCTCTAAATAGTCTTAAATGGGTCCTAAAAGTCTTCAGTTTGACCTGCAGAAGCCCTAAACAATGTTCAGTTCACAAAAAGCATATTTATACATATTTATACATAAACATTCCTCTGTGGGTGATTTCTTAGTAGAAATAAGAACATTAATGAGTGGACGTGTATTTATATGTGCGTGTGTCTCAGGCCTAGTCTCAGAACCAGCGATGAAGTATTGCTCTGAGAGTGTATCTCCGTATCTGGCCTCCATTCTGGAGGAGTTGATGGGTCCTGTGAGTTCGGGTTCCAGGCTGTGAGACAGCGTTTGGAGACAGAACTGAACCGAATTTGCACGGACTTTCAATCTGGAGGAAATAAAGAAGAACTCACTAAAGTAAGACTCGGAAGAAGAGTTGAATGAGTTGCAATTGCAATTTAACATCAGAATTTTTAAGATTTTGAACCCATTGTAGATCATGAACCATCAGCGTTAAACTGTTTACAAAGGGTCTGGTACTGAGGGATCTCTGGTTGATGTTGAATGCTGATAATTAAAAGTGTATTATGATTCATAGTAGTTTGTGAAACAGAATGTGAATGTTGCTGGATTAACGTTAGAATTTAATGAAAAATATTGGTGTTGCTGCCCCCAACTGCTCCAGTAGGGTATTACATTTTCTCCAGAAATAATGTGGCTTATTAGGGTTATAGTGGTTTTGATATGTTGTTTGATAGCGTATGTGCGTGTCTGTGGTGAATTTTCGATTCTGTATGATGTTGAATAAATGTTGGTTTCTGTATCATATGTTTAAGGCTTTAGCGGAGGTGTCTCATGTTCAGCTGAGGACTGTTATCAGCACGTCTCTGTGCTGAAGGAACAGCTACAGGAGCTTCGCAGCCGCTTCAGGTTCTCCAACTCGACATTGTGGTGCACAAGACACAAAGCTACATGCAGCAGGTATGCCTCATGTTGCAGCTTCGCTCTGTGGACCATCATCTTAACGGCACAACTTCTGTCTTAGTCATGATTGACTTTTAAATATTTTGGACTGTGACTCATTCTTTAGTTGGACAAAATATTCCTTATACAGATAAAGAATGCTTTGTTTTATGGGTGGTTTGTTTATTTAAGCTCATGGAGAATGCCGTGTACACATTCGAGTTGCTGCTTCAGTCAGCTATCAAAGATGAACCCGAGAAATTGGTGACAGTCATGGAGAAAGCCAAGCTTCGGATGCTTAAGGTGAGTGTGCATTATGTTCAATTTGATTTAAACTATTTCGTGCAAAATGATGCAATGACCTTTATTTTGTTTATTTGAACATTAATACTATTTACTATTTATACATTTCAGCAATATGATTATGACAGCAGCACAGTTAGGAAGAGGATTTTCCATGAGGCTCTGGTGGACATCACTTTTCCAGCCATCAGAAGAAACCTGGCCCCCAGCTGTAAAACTGTAATTACTTGCATTTCACCAGCACTCACACACTATAGCCAAAACATGAGTCATAACATCTCATTTGATTTCCCTGGGAAAATAGTGTAAAAGATTAAAAGCTCTATGATATAACTGAGTTTGATAACCAGCCAGCAGAACTGAAATGAAACAAGGCAGAACAGCTTTTAACTTCATACTTAACACGGCTGCACTACATGTTTTATAATAAAGTCTGTCCCTTGGCAGCCATATGGCACCAGTCCAAAGCAGTTACTTCCAAGAACAGGCCTCTATCTACTTAAAGAAGAGAGAGATTAAAATAGAACTGGCAACACTGTGTAAATAGTTGTGGACTAACACAAACATTGTTTTTTTACCAGTTGCTCTAAGGCCAAACTTACCGATATCATAATTCGTTTCAACACAGATCTAACTTTCGATTCTGATTTCTAAAATAAGCAAATAAATCCTTTATTACATATTCGAGAACACTGAGTGAATTCAATTAAAGACTAACTACTAAAATCAATCAAATCACATATGACATTGTTTAGTATTGATAGAAAAAGTAAATATATAACGAGCTAATACAGTAATATAGTGCTAATATAGTGATCCACACTTGCCCATTATACATTAGATAAGGCAAAATTTCATTTTTGGGATATGATATACATATATATTAATATATATGATATGACCAGAGATCAGTTTAATCACAAATGCACCAAACATACGAGTTTGAAAACAGTTGTTGGCATTTGTATATGTCTATTTTACTTGACTGAATAAGGACAAAAGCCAATAGTTAACTCATTAAGATCTGTCCCAGGGAGAGACATTCCCATGTGTTAGAATCTGATAAACCTGGAATTTTCCACTTACTCCTTTTCTACATACATTAACTAAGATTTTTTCTTTGTACTGAATGAGTTTTCCTATTTTTATTTTTTCTGTAGGAGCTTCAGCATATGAGCAGTACATCTTTGCCGATTACACAAACTTTATCCAAGTGGAGAACGTCTACGAGGACATAATGCTGACATCCTGAATAATGAAGTGAACAAAGGTAGAATAATTTCTTCAACAAATTTGTAGTTAGAGGTAAACCTTATAGTAAATAGTAAAATCTGGATATTATACTTGAATCACAACATGCTAAAGTTTGTAAGAGATTGTAATTGTCTTCTCTCTTGGTGGAAAAAAATTCCATCATCTCCATGCCTAGATCATTTAACAGGAATGTCTTTATTTCCATGCAGTGGTAAAAGAAGCAGCCACTCTGAAGAAGCACAACCTGTTTGTGGACAGCACCGGAGCTGCAGTGTCTAAGTCAGAGCACCTTACAGACAGTCGCACTCCGCCTCGCTCTGCCCCATCCAGTCCAGCCGTAGTGCAATGTGCAGTTGCAGCACAAAAAGCAGAGCAGATGTCCAGCACATCTATAGTGGAAAATGGCAGTTCACAGAAGCAATCAGTGGAAGAGAAACAAGAATTGGCAAATGAATTATCTCAGACCGCTGAAGCACAACCATCTAAACCCAGTGAGCATTCAGCTTGTGCATCTGTAGATTCTCCAGATCTATCTAAGACCCTTCCAATCCTATCCGATTCCTCAGTGGGGAATTGCGATATTTCTGTGGATACACCCGACATCGTGTCCTGCACCTCATTACCAGAAGAAGCTGATGCTACAGCACAGACCCAAGCTTTGATATCTACTGTGAATGATTTCAAGACTTCTCCTGTTATTATTGTGTCAGAACCTGACTCAAATGTGGATCAAACCATTTCTGTCAACATACCAATGGAAGTTAATACAGAAACCCTGTCTTCCAGCTTCTGTGCAAGAAAATCAGAGTGTCAGTGTTTTAGAAGAGACAAAGGTTGAGAGTGCAAATCAGTGTCATTCTGAGATCTGTGATGCCGTGCTTGCAACCCCTGAGGAGCCACAGAGTGGTACAGTCCAGCCTGATACAACGATGCTGAAAATAATTCAGGTCCCCAGACTGAGGACACAGAAGACACACAAATAGAAACACATTTCTGCGAATCCTCTTCCACTAAAGATGACACCGCAGTCACTGAGGCACCAGCAGAGAGCGTGATGGAGAGTTCCAGCAGTATCAACACAAACGGACTCCCATTATCCTGATGCTCCAGCAAGGGCGAGAGTGACACGACTGCACACTCAGACGAGGTAGTGTCTGAAGACACCACAGCTCCACACCGAGACTCTGTCATGAGGATGAAGAAGCAGAAGCAGCACTGGGCAGCGTGAAGTGCATCAGAGATCTGGTGGTGGAAATAATTGAGGTGGAGGACATTGTGAATCCTGTCCAGATAGTAGGGAAACTCAATAGAGCTCTAAATAGAGGATGAATGATCTCCTAGGGACTTGGACTGCACAAGGGCTTTTAGAAGCAACTAAACAAAATTGTATCACGATCACGTCTAACTCGGTTACAGTTTAGACTCAAAATGCTTTCCTGAAATATTGTAATTAAATCTTTCCACTTTTTTTTGTTTTTTTTTGTACACTGACATTCCAAGATAAAAAAGGTATCAGAAGTTTATATAATTTTAAATATATAGTTAATAATTAGTTTAGTTAGCACTGCACTTTGTATGTAACACTTATCTCAATTATATTTGCAGATGCTTTGTATGATTTAGTATACATTCTACTTTAAAATCGGATCTCTAATAAGGGTTTCGCACGGTACATCAGTGAGCTCCGGTGCCACTGAGAGCGTAATCTGGTGTCTAATACAATATACTCATATATTGGACTGCTACATAACTGCAATAACGAATGTTTTCTGTAAGCATTGTTTTAAAATTCAATATTAGATTACTTTTCATTATTTTATAGAATACCTATAGATAACTAGCCAATTAAATAAAAATATAAAAACATTTGTAATAGAGTTAACACATCTAATCCAGAATACTACTCTAATTTAAGTTTTTCTGTTCCAATTAAACCTAAATTACATGATAATCCGATAATAACAAAGTCTTATATTCATTTATATTTTAATGATGACCAGATATATATGGGACCAGTATGTTAGTTGAACTTAACTCAAATCTATATAATACTGGTGCAGTGATGTACATACAGTTTGAAAGAAGTGAAAGCAGATAGGTTTAAAATTTTCATGCATTTGCTGACTAGACAAATATGAGAGAGGTATTCATTCTTCGAAGCCGGAGTGCGGCAGAGTCCACCCTTGCTGACTCTCTCTTTACACAAAATCATCCTTCAGCTGCAGATGTACATCTTGCAGCTCTCCTACTGTTTTCTCTTCACGCTCCAAATGGTGCTTCAGCATAGCTTTGCCCTAGAATACACACATAATACGGTTTAACTGCACCATACAGGTTCAGGAAATGTTAACCAATGTTGTGTATGCACTCATACTTTAATGATAGACACTTTAAATGCTTAAATGGTTTGTGTGTCTTTTTTTCTGTTATTAATCAAATGGATTACAAACATTTAGACTGTTATAATATTATGTTGATTACACTACCTGTGCTATCAGTCTGGACTCAGGCAGCTGAAAAGTTGGGTGTCTCTCATACACCTGCACAATAGGCCTGTTAATCCTTTCTCTGCAGAACAGGTCACCAGAGGAGACTGGACCCTACAGCAGAAACATAGTGTGTGTTAAATCATGTCAAGTCAAGAAGCTTTTATTTCATTTAACCATATATAGCTGACGCATTACACAGTGAATAAAACAACGTTCCTCCTGAACCCTGGTGCTACGTACAACAATAATTACAGAAAACACAGGATAAGGACTGTAAGTGTCCTCGCCACATAAAGTGCATGTGTGCAAACAGTGCAAGACAAATACACAAAATACAAAAAAGCGCCACCACTAAACCTGTTGTATATGCACTCTGTGGAGTGTAAGAGGCAAAATAGCGCCACCACTAAACCTGTTGTATATTGCACTCTGTGGAGTGTAAGAGACGTAAAGTGAACAGTAACAAAATGTAAACAAATGTGCAAAAGAGCAATAGCAGCAATCCAGAAAAAATGTGCAAAAACAGCATGTACACACTTTATGGTAATAAAGTGATGTAATGTGTTTTCCCCTCAAAATACTTGGTTTGCTATTCTATTACAACAATGATGTCCGATGTCAATTCTATTATTCTCCTCACCAGTGGTAAAGTGTTAAAGCACATTGTTTTTTACTGTATTTAAGTAGCTTTTTTCACGTATCTGTTCTTTACTGAAGTATTTCTATTTGGGGAGACTTTAACTTTACTACATAGCAAAGTCAAATATTTAACTATTTTCTCAACTACATTTTATGAAATCAGTTGTTCCTTTTTATTTATGAGTGGATAAAAACATAACCGGTCAAGCACACAGCAATCCACAATCGAGTAGAGCGCATGGTTTAAACTTGTTTTGATTACCGCTTGGTGCCACAACCCTTGGCCTTAATTCCGCAAAAAAAAATGTTTTAAGTAGTTGAAAAAAAAAAAGGTTTTGGTCTCATATAATTTGAATAAATATAAATTAGTGTTTGTCTCATTAATATCATTCAATTAATAGATCGGTGTGCTACAGAGTCTTTTCACATAAACTGTGTTGATTAGGCAAGAGTCATAACAAAAATGATAAGAACATTGTAGCCATAATATATCATAGTACTTTGGATACTTAAGAACATTTGAAGGCAAACACTTTCATACTTTTACTCAAGTGAACATTTAAAGGAACACTTTTACTGAGGTAATATTTAACCTAGTGTATCTTTACTTTTTTTACTCAAGTATATGGTTGTGTACTTCGTCCACCACTGATCCCGACATCAAGGACTGTAAGGGACAATACTGCAAGTTAACACATGACTACCAGAACGTACCAGAGCTCTTCCATGGCTGTAGCTGCACACTGCATCTGTCTCTTTTGCGGTAGATGGCCTGTCTAGTGGCTGCTGAGCCATCGTTAGACGTGCTAAGAAACAAAGAGTTATGAATCAATGTTGTAATATAGGTCTATGTGCAAATGTGGTACATTTATTTTGGGCATTGTTAACACTGAAAAATGTCACATTTTTCCATATAAGGCAATGACGGTCAGTATGATGTCAATTTGTGTTGTTACAAAATATGATCCACATCACTGAATGCTAAGATAGCTAACTAGCCAAAAACGACCACCATGAGATGCTACAGTGTTGCAATCTGTACACACTAGATTAGCTAGGTAATTAACTGATACTGAATGTTGCATTTCGCATAATAAAATAGATAATTCAATATTAAAGTTTGAATTGTTAGAAAATGAAATAGCTTGTGTGTGAACAGATTACTAGAATTTAGCACAATTTCTAACTATCTGCGATAGCATGAGAATATGGGACACATAATCTTAGGTTAAAGGTGTAACGATGTTTCCAAGCCAGTAGTTTCTTAGTGTGGAAAAAAAAAAAACACTTAGTATTACATTCAAGCTATTTGAAAAATATATTTAGCATTTTATCAATTTGGCAGGTGTAGAGCCCTCTGCTGCCTATGTTATGAATTGCAGTTGCTTTGAAAACAGCTGTGTCATAAATTGCATACTAGTTATTATATTTCTAAATGATACACTTACAAATATGTAGTTCCAAAACCTTTTTGCAAGGTTGTAAAGTCTTAAATCAATGTACTGTATACACAAGAGTGCAAGAACAACCAATCATTTTAAAACCTAAATAATCTCATCTATACTTTTTTTTTTTTTTACTGGCTATATTTATATGATGGTCTACAGGTTAGGGTTTCATCTCACCTGTAGACTCTGGGTTTGTGCAATTTTCTGTAGTAGACCTTCATTAACTGACTGATGTAGAGCTGCTTGTTTCTTGATAACGTCACACATGACCTGTTCAATTCTCCTGCTGTGCAGCTTAGACGTCTGCAAGACTGCTGCTGATGACTCAAGCACCTCTTTACACTCTGTGTTCGGGGAATTTGAGATTCGTTTGTGGAACGGGTCATCTCAATTCAAAAGACAGTGTCACATAAAAGTGTTGATGTCAGTACCTGGAGTAAACGGACCAGAAGGGTCAGGTTCCAGTGAAAGAGGAGAGATTAAGGATGGACAGATGCTGAAGGTGGTCCTTTCTGAGGGTGCAGCTCAATAACCTGGACCTTTCAAAGGCACAGTCCAGGAGCCATCTGCTGCTTTGAGTTAGTGTCTGAATGTCACAGAGGTGCAAAGACTAGGTGAGCTATACATGTGCTGTGCACCTTTTCTAGTCTATAGTCTTGTTTTTACCTGTATTTGAGTTAAAGTGTCTTTCAGCAGAATGTCCAGGTTCCACTTCAGCTCGCTCAAGCCTTTTCTCTCATGACAGAGCAGAAAATCAGCTTCATCTTTTTCCTTCAGTGAAAAACATTTGATTTAAAACATTAGAAAATTAAAGCATAAAAAAAATGAACTGTGTCTCTAATAAAATTTTAGTCCTTGCTTATATTGATTTCCAATCCCCTCCCTCTGCGAAACTTAACACATGCCTGGAAGTTAATATGGTGGGAAAAGAAAGTTAAACTGGAAAGATCTTCTTAAGCTTGGAGTAATGCAGACAACTGGCAGATCTTTTTTTTTTTTTTTTCTTCATTCATTTTATTCAATTTGAATAGATCTGCAGTGCCTGTCAAACGTTTAGAAACACCTAGTCTTTTATTATATATAAGCACCAAACTAGGTAAAAGGCAAAAACATAAATAAATTGGATGGTGAATGACTAAAACAAAAGCTCTGAAGGCTTAAACCAGAAGAACTTATATAAGACAGAGAAAAGGAAGAAGACATTAGCAGACTGCCTCATACCCACAGTCAAACAGGGATGTGGTTGCTTAATGATTTAGTGTTGTTTTGAAGAATAATTCTAGCGAAAGGAATACTGAACCAACATGACCACCATTCCATACTTCAACACCATGCAATTCTGTCTGGACTGCAACAATGGTCCTATAAAATATGTCCAAGCTCGCTTAGCATTATTTAGAGAGCAAACAGACACCTGGGGTGTTATCGATCATGCAATGGCCTGTCCAGTCACCACACTTAAATTCTACTCAACTGCTTTGGGATGAACTGGATTCATAAGGTCAGGAAAAACAAATGTTTGGAGAAATAAACTTTCCAGATGCCAGGAGTGTGTAAAACGAATGCCAAGGGAGGATTTTCACTGGAAATCAAGTTTATTTATTATTTATTTATTAAGTACCAACATCTGTACATTTCTATATTTGTTTGGTTAAATGACTTCGTTGTTGCATATAAGCAAATGGAACAAACAAAAACAAGACTAGGAGTTTCCAGACTTTTGACAGACACTGTATAACCTTCTCTAAATGATAAACATCTTTAATTTGGCACTGATTATTACTACATAAGAAATTCTTGTGAGAGCAGAAAAATGTGTTACATCATTTTTACAAACTTTTGGTCATGACCATTGTAATGTACTAAGAAATCTGAGACCAAATAAGATATGATGCGTACTGACAGTCTACAAATGTTATCATGATACCGTTATGGTAATATTGCTCCATTCTGTGAATATCAATGGTTCTTGGTACTGTTTTTTCTCCTCCAAACCTATTAGATCCTGTAACAAAGATACATTCTCCACACCCCTTCATCCTCACTCACTGTCTCAGTTGCTGGTCTTCGTGTTCGCTCCTCTGTGGTTTTCTTGTTGACAAGCAGTGCTGTCCTGACACTTCGCAGCAGCTTCTCTAATTTCTCTTTCTGATGATTCAGCCTAGTGGCTGCTTCGTTGATCCTCCCAGCTTGTCTCCGTAAATGACCTTCTACCTGCCGTACTGCACGAGTGTATTCAGCAGACAGTGCTTTGCTGAGGCCTGCACTTTGCTCGCGAAGCGCAGGCGGTGGGAACGGGCCAGTCCCGCACAATGAATTCAGCTTTAGTGAAAAGATAAACATGGTTACTATCACCATTAACTACATCTACCTTGCAGATATACTCACCGACCTCTTTATCACATTCACTACAACGGATTGTACAACATCTACCTCGATTTAGTCACTAAGCAATAAAGGGTAAACTTTCTGTGGTGGTTCATGCAGGGTTGAGCGAGTGGAGGGTGGAGTTGATGAGACTAAGAAAGGAGAAAGACAAAGAAAGCCGGGACGATCCGCAAGTGAGACGCACAGACGCCGGAGGAAGGTGGGACGATCCGCAAGTGAGACGCTGGAGGAAGGCGGACGATCCGCAAGAAGGAGACGGACATCCGGGAGGCAAGGCGGGACGATCCGCAAGTGAGATGCACAGATGCTGGAGGAAGGCGGGACGATCCGCAAGTGAATGACGAGCGGAGGAAGGCGGACGATCCGCAAGTGAGATGCACAGATGCTGGAGGAAGGCGGGACGATCCGCAAGTGAGATGCACAGATGCGGAGGAAGGCGGGACGATCCGCAAGTGAGATGCACAGATGCTGGAGGAAGGCGGGACGATCCGCAAGTGAGACGCACGGAGGAAGGCGGGACGATCCGCAAGTGAGACGCACGGAGGAAGGCGGGACGATCCGCAAGTGAGATGCACAGATGCTGGAGGAAGGCGGGACGATCCGCAAGTGAGACGCACGGAGGAAGGCGGGACGATCCGCAAGTGAGACGCACGGAGGAAGGCGGGACGATCCGCAAGTGAGATGCACAGATGCTGGAGGAAGGCGGGACGATCCGCAAGTAAAACGCACGGACGCTGGAGGAAGGCGGGACGATCCGCAAGTGAGACGCACGGACGGCGGAGGAAGGCGGGACGATCCGCAAGTGAGACGCATAGATGCTGGAGGAAGGCGGGACGATCCGCAAGTGAGACACCGGAGGAACCCGATCCTCGAAAGTCATCCCGATCCTCGAGTGTGTGTGAAAATGAACGAAAATAAAGAAAGCTCTGCTTGGTGAACGATTTTCTGGTCTCTTTTGCCTTCTTCCAGCGTGCAACCAATGGGTTATTTTACACTGTCCATTAGCTGTAATCTCTCTGGATGTGGGTGTAGAAACAGATACTCTACTCTAAATCACTGATCTCCCTACAAATATGCTCTAACATCATGTGTTTCATATCTGATCTCTCTGGATTGGGGTGTATAGAAACAGATGGACTACAGTGATCTACCTACAAAGATCTACATGATAAACGTATTTCATGAATGTGTTATTGATGGAATGATTATCTTACCAGAGTGCCAGAAGATGCAGGTCGAGTTTGTATTACGTCCTTTTTAACACTGTAGGCCCGAAGTGTTGGACCCGGGAGCTGGGATGAGTGAGGTGGAGCTCGATAGCGTGCGGTGCAATCCAGAGTGCGTACATGAGACTGGAGCACCAGGCGCTCAGCACGCCGGATGGAGCTAAGAGTTTCATCCCCTGGACATTTAGATCCGATTATGACCGCGGTATACGGAGCTGACCTAACCACCGTACCACCTTGCATTACTGACTGCACCGATCTTTACTTGCTTTGTGTCGGAAGTGTAGAGAGAACTAAAGTTATCTACTGACTCGGTTTGGTCAGGGAGAATAACGTTTGTGACGTTTCCATGGTGACCACACAACACACGCGCGCCACGTTGGTCTGGAGTGTAACGTGATACAGTATGGCAGTGATGGCATTCACCAGGTCTTTTTTTTTTTTTTTTTTTACTGAATGGAAACTCTAACAATGTTTGTTTTTTTTATAAATAATAATAAAAAAATATGTTTAAATAGATAATTTTTTTGCATGCAGCAATAAAAAAAAAAATGAAGCCAAAGTACTCCATTAGTCAATCAAAATAAGTGCAATAACTAAATTAAAGTAAAAATAGATATATTTAAACATAAATGCATAAAAAAAATGTCTTTACATTTATATTATGTTACTAAAAGCCAAAGCCTGTGTCTGTTTTGGTCACACAAAAACTAATACTAATGCAAACAAGTATAACTAATTTACATAATTTAGTAAAAGTAGTCAACATTTTCTAAACGCTGACCGAGATGCTTAAACTGGTAGCCTATTTTTTTAGCTCATTTATCACTATAATTTTTTTGTGTAATTGTCTAAGATTTTTTTTTCCTGCCTAACATGTCTAAAGGTGGTCTCATCATTTCTACCACAACTTACCTGTTAATAAGGATTATATTCCAACAGTAATACTTCTTACATAAACCTATTACACGAATAAGGTCAGACAGCAACAAAGTCATTCTGCAACCCGATCAGCAGTTATCACATTACCGTTCATCTCGTCACACGAAGATGGGGACGACAACAACAACAACAAACCAACCAACCATGATCTATTAATGACAAACCATGTGATCATTTTAGTAATAGTGTGACCGCGTTTATTGTTACTGTTCTTAAGAAAGAACAACCAGGCACATAAATATAACATCAACCGTACATTACATTTTAGAATACAGGCTTTTAGGCCTACATGTAAAGAAGACAGTAGACAACAAAAGGGATTACCAAATTTCACTTGTTTGAAGCCCCTTTATAAATAAAGAAATACGCAAAGATGTCTTTAAAAAATTAAAATAAAGTTTAACCAAAAAAAAACCCAGTAGTAGTACATTACAAAATAAAAAATATTAATTGCAGAAATCCCAGAAATAAAAGCAGAATTACATTGCAGGCACCCTTTGGTCTGGTAGGTGATAAAAAAATAATAATAATAAAAAAATAAAAATAAAAAAAAAGGATGATTACATATAACATTGTGCTTTGGAAAAATTGAAACTATCACATGTGACTTAGGCTGCACAAAGTCAGTATGTTATAATAGGCTGAACTAGCAGCAGAGAACAAACAATAGAAAACAATTATAGGCAAGGCTTACCTTAGAAAAACATTCAACCCATAAAAAGCAGAAATGAAGATAAGGTATTTTGGCAATTGAGGCTATCAATCTGAGGCAGTATTAGTACATATAGATATGGCCATCATAACCCAGTATATAACCACCATTCATACAGACATATACCAGCGTATATATTTTACCTCTCTCTCTCTCTCTCTCTCTCTCTCTCTCTCTCTCTCTCTCTCTCTCTCTCTCTCGCTCTCTCTCTCTCTCTCTCTGTCTCTCTCTTGCTCTCTCTCACACACACACACACACAAACAAACAGACTTCACACAATCATAGCGTGTGTTTGAGACCGACCCTTGGTTCAACCTTACTTAAGATGTCCTGATGCAGTTCTATAAGCATGCCATCACGTTTCTCTGCATCCAAGAGAACTTGCTGGTAATAAAAAAAACAAAAAAAACAACAACAAAAAACACACATTAAATTAAACATTGTGACGTCATAGATGTATTACACACTAATCGACCACTAAAATTGTAGCTAATATGTGCTGTACAGTGCAGCCTCAGTGTATAACAAGAAAGAAAGTCAGGGAACACATACCTCAATAAGTTTATCTCTTTTCCGCAAACAGTCGACCAGTCGACCTTCTTCAAAATCTCTTTTCACCCTTTCAGTCCTCCAGGCTTGTTCTGCCTGTTTGGTGTCTTTAATAATCTCCCTCAGCTCTCTGCGAGAGTCTTTCAGCTGTTCTGATAGTTCTGTGATGGCCTGTTCGTGTGTTTGCCTTTGGTCCTAGAAAATGTGTAAAGATATTAATAAATCATTAAGAAAATGTATCTAATGCATAGTAGATTGAAGATCAGTGACTGGTCCACAAGTAGATGACAAGTTTCATAACCGCAATTCTAAAACATGTATTCAGCATTCTAGAAATTCTCTGAACCTGAGTCACTTAGGTGGAGGAACACCATAGAAAATCCATGTGTGTGGAAACTTGTATTTAGAGCACAGCTGTGCAAGTTGAGACATAAAACATACAGTTTTGATAAATTCACTTAAAATACATTGGCTACAAATCAATACTTTTCACCCCATGCTGCCTGTAGGCTAATAGATTTGAAAAATGTCTCTCTCATGTTCAGGCATCTGACTGGCTCAGAGACAAGGGAAATATTTGTGTTTCTTAATAAGGTAATGTCAGTTAAAATTAGAAAACTGCTAATCCCACATAAGGTAGCAAATATCATACTGTTTGTTTATTATTACTTATATATACACCTTGGCACAACTCTGGCAGATGATAAAAATGTGGCATTTTTCCAATTATTATTATTATTTTTTTTTAATATGAACTGTGTGTTTGTGAAATGTGCAACAGATGAGATTTCTGTGCTTTTATAAAAAAAAAAAAAAAAAAAAAAAAAAAAAAAAAAAAAAAAAAAAAAGTTTTTTACTCAGCCACCATACCTGTATTAAAGCCCCAGCTTCTTCTAAAGCTGTGCAGAGTTTTGACACTTCCTGCCTTGTGGTGGCAGTGTTTGATTCCCAATCTTTGAGGCAGCCTGAAAGCAGGGACTCCTGCTCTAGCACCTGTTGGGCCAAAGCACCCTCAGCTCCACCTCCTTGCAATCCCCGGCTAATCAGAGAATCTGAAAGTGCCTGTGAACCACAAGAATGTTGTAAGTCATTTGAACCTGGTGTCACATTTCCACTGCTTATAGCATAACAACAACAACAGATTTCCTAAGAGAAAGAACCTGAACATCTTTATGAGAGCTCTCTATTGTTTGCTGCAGACGAGTGATGAGAGCTTCTTTTTCCTGCAACACTTTTTCCAGGGCTGAGTCCCGCTTTTTCCATAACCCCCTCTCTTTCTGCAAGTCCTGCAGCGTTTGAGTCTTTTCTGTCAGTTCTACTCGCAAATGCTAAAACCAAAAAGGAAATTTTGAATAAGACATGTCATTTGCATAATAAGATTGTGTGATTTGTTTGGCCTAAGTCCTGTGTTTGCTTTACATTTATGACATCCTGGTTAGTCTGGAGCACACTGTTTAGAGTGAGGAGATCTCTCTCCTGACTGCTGTTTGCCTCCTGCAACACCTTCAGCTCTTTCTGCAGGCTTCTTTCTCGCTCCTTCAGTTCGGTCAGCTCAGCTTCT
>JBCEWE010000333.1:4485735-4585735 GCA_039877035.1 Silurus lanzhouensis
AAAGCCAGCGGCGTTGATTCCCCTGCAGGTCGCCTCCACATATACGACATGCTTCAATCTTCCTCCTAGAAGTCATCCTGCTTGAAATGGGACCTGCAGGAGATCAAGAAAAATGAGACAAAAGCATAAATGTGAGAAATCTGTTGGATCAGGGGCTTCTCAGGCAACATGCGGAAAGGTACATTAAAAACAGAAAGCGTGTACTACACAGAACATGCAATGTAATGTGCAATAAAAGCAGGCAGTGTAGATGACAACTCTCCTGCTCTGTCCAAACAAACCTGCTGTTTACTGTGTAGACACGGACACGTCGACCTTGGGTTGCCAGATTGGGTCAATAACCACTTTACGACCTTGATTTTTAAAAGCGTCTAATCGGATTATTTGTATTTTCTGAAGTGGGCTGCTTAAAAGAACATATTTTTTTTAACATAATCTAATTAAATATTCACATAATGTGTTCAAAAACACCCAACGATGAAGGATAATGCGCAATCTGGCAACATGACTCGGTTCGTCTGAAGTCTCTGGACTCGGCCTCTGAACTATATAGCGATAAAAACGTGTATATAAGAGCAGTTTATACAGTTACAATACAGCGAGATTATACGCACATATCAAGACATAATATTAAAGTGCAATTAAAACGCATTCTTTGGTTGATTTTCAGTGACAAACTCGTCACGCCAAGCTTTAGCTTTCCCAAAGCGAGACGTCAAGACTTGAGGACAAACCCCGAGCTGGGAATAAATGAGCAGGAGGAATGGTGCGGCACACAAACCTGCTGTGAAGTGAGATCAGAGCAGTCACAAAGCCCCATATGAAGACCGAACACGAACACCACAAGCGTCCAACTTTCTAAACGTTACTACGCACGCCTATAAAACGCAAAACTCACAAAAGAAAATGTGTGTCATGTAATCTGGAACCAACAGGTGAACTTACAGGTTTAGAGAGAAAGTCGCTCAGAAATCTCCTCCGGGAGCTCGTGGTTGCGCATGCGCCGCAGACCTGATTGAGCGCGCTACGCTACCTGGCCTGTTGACGTCATCACGATCTTACCTGTTTTTTTTCCGTCCAGAGGCTGCAGCTGCCACGCCGAGTTACACACAGACAATTTAGATAGATAGATAGATAGATAGATAGATAGATAGATAGATAGATAGATAGATAGATAGATAGATAGATAGATGGATGGATGGATGGATGGATGGATAGATAGATAGATAGATAGATAGATAGATAGATAGATAGATAGATAGATAGACTGTGCAAACTGACAAGTGCTAATAAATATGAATATGAAGAGCAAATAAATATGAAGCCTCTGAGCAGTGAAAATGTGCACAAGCTGTCCAGCAAATACAAATACACTAAGAATGATTTCATTCTTGATTCTTAAAAACTTTTTTTTTTTTTTACTATTTTACACTAAAAACTAGTCTACCTTTAAATACATTCATTAAAAAGCAATAAGGAAACGTATTCTTGTATTGTTATTAATGATAATAGTTAAATCACTAAATTATTAAAATGTTTTAAGAATCAACAATGTTTAAAAAGTTAATGCAACTAATGTTAAATTTAATCTTTAATATATACAAAAAGAAATTTCCTTCAGAATGCTAATAAGGTTTTCTGTAATGCAGTCACTATCTGTTCAGACATTTGTAATATTTTAGTGTACAGTGTAAGATTGATAGTGTTATTTGTGGCAAAATATAATATAATTGAGTTCAGATTTGCTTTAGATAAAGCTATAAAACTCCTGACCTACATTTATAGAGATCATTCACATTGCCGACATTTTTAGCCCAGTGTGAACACACCCAACAACCTTACAGTTCAGAAGTTGCAGATCAAGATGTTTTGATAAATAACTTATAATTAAAAAGACAATGTTTACTTTTGAGAAAAATGGAACAGTCTAATATTTAATGAAAAAAAGAAGCAAAAAGGATTTGCACATTGGATTTCTTTTTATATATATATATATATATATATATATATATATATATATATATATATATATATATATATATATATATTTATTGTATTTTTTTAATAGCAAGCTTAATGCAGTCTAATGTAGAAAAAAATATTTCTGTTCAATAATATTCCTGTTTTTTCCATATAATTTCACATAAAAATATAACATAGCAATGATATTCTTTGCACAATCATTTTTCTTTAAATCACAAAGCAGGTAAGCAGTGTAAATTAAACAAACTGCAAATGTCATGGTTCATATGTGTGCATCAAAACTTATTTTACTTATGTGAGCCACTTCTCTATGCAGCTTTTGTACACAGTGAAATTTGAATGCCAGAAGACGTGCTTGACATCCGAGACAACACACTGGTGAACATCTCCTCTGGAGTCTAGTGTTTTCAGCCCGAACACATCTCTCACATACCACTAAAGACAGAAAAATCAATTCTCAATACAGATCACAGATTAACACTATGAAAATATAAATTGATTAATGATCAATTTTTGCTCACATCCTGGTGTTTCATTTCAACCACAGTTTCACTGCTGTCATAAAATCCAAACTGACTGTTGGGAGAAAAATAAAAATTCTGATCATAGATTTAATTTCTCACAAAAAGTCCATCCATTTTCTAAAATATTTGGTGGCATCATACATGTTTTCATAATAATTTGTTGTGCACAATCCCACTACATGTGTTGAAATGTCACTTTCTGTATTCCTCAAATTTATTACAGTCTTCTGAATACCAGTTTAACCATTAAAACAACGCTATGGCATTTAACTTGAACATTACAAAACAGCTGTGTTATGACTGAATCCTTTCTTCAGAGTAAATGCAGTGAAATATCATGTAACTGGACTTATATTAAATCTTCCATGTCATGCAATTCAATAGAAAACGTGTTACCTTGACTGCCAGGGTGTAATAACGCCATCATCTGGTCCTCCAATGAGCACCAACTTCTTAATTCCTAAGAAGTGCTCTCTCCACTCTAAAAACAAACCAAGATTTTGTGAACATGGCTTTGTGCGACTGAGGCATGCAAGTTTAAACAGTGTCAAAAACACTGAAATAAAAAGTACAATGATGATTTTTAACACAGATTTAATATTAATACGATACCTCCCAAACACAGTATTCCATTGTCAGTACCTGGTAATTTAGAGTGGTAGATCTCGCCATTAATTTGAGGAAGATATTTATTGTTCGACAAGTATTCCTCTCTCTGGTGTGGATCTAAAGTTAAATGGCCACCAAAAAGAGGCAGACAGTGTTGGTTTAGAATTGACATGTATATGAACACTGGATGCTCTAAAATCTAGCATTAAAAAATTTTCATCAAAATGCTAAAAAGATGCCAATCTGAACCTCTTACCGTTCCAGTAATTGCAGACCGAAATTTGTTGTCCAAGGACGTTATAGCACAGTTTATAAACGCAGTCGTTTATACAGTCTGGGAAGATAGGCCCTATACACGAACACACACACACGTGAATATATATATATATATATATATATATATATATATATATATATATATATATATATATATATATATATATATATTGTATATATGATGATACAGGTAGGTAGGTAGGTGGGTAGGTATATATAAGATACAGGTAGGTAGTGAACATGATGAGAATCTGTACTAACCTCCATACTGGCCAGACAGCGGTGATGACAAAAAGAACAGAGAGTGGACATTGTGTTTGGGAAGGGTGGCAATAATCCCTCGGCACACCAGACCCCCTGCACAATCATTTTTTTTTTAGCATACAGAGCTTAGATTTAGAAAATATATGTAAATATCAATTAATTTGTTATTATTTTTCAAGGGTAAAAATTAAACCTAATTTATAATAATACTGAACCAACATGGCTACCATTCCAGCACCATGCAATTCAGTCTGGACTGCAGCTAATGGGAACCAACGTCACCATACAACAAGACAATGACCCAAAACCTGAGATGCAAATCACCTGGGAGTAAGCACTCAGCTGAAGAGTTATCCATCAAGGAATCTCTAACTAGTAAAGAGTAAACTTGGGAAAGTTAAACAAGAGGCAAAGAAAAGTATTTCAGCTGAATATCAGGATGCCGAAAGTGTGTAGAGCTGTTATTCATCCTTATATTTGTTAAGTCAGAGTAAATAGTTTGCTGCATGTAAACAAAAGTAGCATGCATGTGTCAATCAAAAACAATAAAACCTTCCGAGCTTCTGACAGCCACTCTATACTCAATACTTATTAAAGACTTTGAATCATAAATTACAGAAACATTGATTAAATCAAAGATTCAAACCAAACAGAAAAGGAATGCCTGAAAAATGAAGGTGATGATAGGTGGTTGTAAAAGACCTTGTGAGAAACAGATGAGATGGATGCCATCTTTAGCGTTCTCCATGATGGATTTGATTTGCTTACTGAAACCACTGACTTGTAGCCAAATGGGCGTCAGGCTGGCCATGTCATCATACAAGTCTATTGTAGTCACACTGGTACCTGGGTGAGTCTGAAAAACATTGGGTGAAAAAGAGAAGATGCAGAGTTTCATTCAAGTCCGAAAAGTGAAAAGAAAACTGATTGGCAGGTCTAAAATTAATGGTAAAAAGCAACATGAAAGGAATTTACAGAACTTGGCACACAAATCAGAACAGCTGCCACTTAGGGCCTGGAAAATGATTGAGTCTTAATAGAGGCGAACTTTAGGTTTTTTTAGGATCTAATTTGATCAAATGCTTTTTATCTCATAAAGATGCAGCATTGTCTTGAGGCCAACAGAAACATCTCAGCAGAACTAAATACTGTATTAGATTCTGTGTATAGAGGGAATGCAGTATATTATAGTCTTCTTTCAGCTGCTTCCTTTAGGGGTCACCACAGTGGCATTCCCCTTCTCTCCAGCACTCTCCACCTCTCCAGGCTCTTCTCAACCTGCTCCCTACTTTCACCACAAATCACAATATCATCCGCAAACAGTAAAGGGTGCAAAGCCAATCCTTGATGCAATCCCACCTCCACCTTGAACTAGTCTGTCATTCCTACTGTACTTCACTGCTGTCACACTGTCCTCATACATGTTCTGCACCACCCTCACATACTTCTCTGCCACACTTAACTTCCTCATACAATACCACAACTCCTCTCTCTCCAACCTGTCGTACGCTTTCTATAAATCCACAAACACACAATGCAGCTCCTTCTGACCGTCTCTATACTTCTCCGTCAACATTCTCAAAGCAAATAATGCGTCTGTAGTATCTTTTTTGGCATGAAACCATACTGTTGCTCACAGATGGTCACTTCTTCTCTCAGCCTGGCTTCCACTACTTTTTCCCATAACTTCCCATAACCTCCCTGTAGTTACTGCAGGTCTGCACATCTACCTTATTCTTAAATATCAGTACCAGCACACTCCTTCTCCATTCCTCAGGCATCCTCTCATCTTCCAGAATCTTGTTAAACAATTTTGCCATCTCTCTTAAACATCTCCATGCTTCTACTGGTATGTCATCTGGTCCTACTGACTTTTCTACTGTTCATCCTCTTAATCGCTGCTTGCACTTCCTCCTTACTAATCCTATCCACTTATAAATCCGTTTCTCCTTCCTTAGTGTCCAACTTCTTATACAGCTCATCATATGCCTTTTCCTTTGGCACATCTCCTTGTACTCTTGCCTACTTTTCTCATCTCTCTGCCCTGCCACATTCCTCTCCTTAAAGCCATACATACTCATCACCTCCTCTACACCTCTGTTCCCTTCACCAACATGCCCATTTAATTCTTTCCCAATCACCAATCGTTCTTTCTTAGGTCCACCACTTCATCTAATTCACGCCAGAATTTTTCCTTCTCCTCCATTTCACAACCAACTTGTGGAGCATAAACACTGATGACATTTATTATCACCCCTTCAACTTCCAGCTTCATGTTCATCACCCTATCAGAAACTCTCTTCACCTCCACTACATTCTTACTGTACTCTTTCTTCAGAATCACCCCTACACCATTTCTTTTTCCATCTACACCATGATAGAACAGTTCCAAGCCTTACTCCCTTTCCACCTGGTCTCCTAAAAACACAACATATCTAACTTTCTCCGCTTCATCATATCAGCTAACGCTCTCCCTTTACCAGTCATAGTACCAACATTTATTGTACCAACCTGAACCTCGACTATCCTACACATCTCCTGTCCCTAGTGTCTCTGTAGACATCTACTAAACATGTTGATGCATTTGTTGACCCCAAAAGGTTAATTGTGTGCATCATGGCAAATTCTGTTGCTGATTTGAGTCTTGGTGCAACAGTAAAACAAATGTTTACTGATTTAAAAAAAAATTTCCAGGAGTTTTTTATATATGTCTGAGTAAAGAAAGGACATTTTGAATAAACGTGTGTTGCGTTGAAGGTTTTAATTTGAAATTAAAATGATACATCAGTGGTATGTTGATGGGTTGAAAACGGTGCGCAATGAGAAGAAAAAATATTGACATTTCACCAAATAGAATAAGACAAAAGAAACGAGCTTGGTTAAAAAATGTAAGAAGTAGAAAGTACAGATATTTGTGTAAAAATTTAATGAGTGAAAGTAAAACGTAAATAGGGAAGTAATGTTCTGATACCAGAAAATTATAGTAATGAAGTATTTGTACTTTGTTACTTCCCACCTCAGTGTGCAACCCTAATGGCTGGGTTAAATGCAGTATATTATAGTAATGATGTAATATTTGTGTCGGTTGTTTTGGGCATTAATGAAGCTCACAAGTTTGTATTAAACAAAATAAATAAAAAACACAAATAGCAATCAATTAAAAAATTAAACATTACTATCAATTCGTCTATCCACCTTACCTTATTGATAAAGTTGGTCAGATTGATGAACTGTTTTGGCCCATCGAATAATCCATGCACTATAACGACAGGTCGATATCCATCCACAATCCCAAACACTGCAGTCCAGAGAACCACACAAAACATGAAATGTAAACTGTCCCTCATCTTTAGACATCTTGCAGTGTGCCCAGACATATTAATAAAAAATAATGGCCTCATGTTGTGCATATAAGTGCAAACTAAGAGTGAAAGAGGGTAGGTAGGACAGGTAGCTTCAGAGTCTGATGCAGAAATGAGAAATGAGATGCATTGAAGAGTCTACTGTATACTGGAAGCATCTGGTTTCGCTTCTGTTTTCTTGTAGATATATGTTACACATCACTTTATTCAGCAGAAATAAAGCCAGGCAGTTCCATTAAAGTACCTAAACAACAGACCACACACAGTCTAAAAAAAAGTCCAGAGTCCAGAAACCACAAGGCAAATATCCACAGCAAAGTTCACTCTACACCCTCAATCTTGTGAATCACTTTTCAGGTCTTCATCTTCTACCTTACACCAACCCTCATAACTCTTTTGATCATGGTCTGATGTGTTCTCCTGCATCTCACTTAATTCTGGTGCTCAGGCTAGAGCACCCCCTGGTTTAGTAACTCCAAGCAAAGCTGCTGTCCATGCATACAGTAGATGTCACTGTCGTTCAGGACCTCTTTAATCTCACTCCAATCCTCAGAGTCCCACTCAAACACATCATTTAGAACTTCAGGCAGCTCTAAAGAGTTTACAAGTTTCTCTTCTTGCCCTGCATCCATGGCATCTGCTTTATAAAAAGAGATCTGAGAACAGAGACACCACAACAAAACAACAGTCCTACAGCAAGAGGTTCTACAGTATTCCCACAAGCTTTTTCGGATAAAAATGCGTCACATATGTCTTAGTAAAGCATTCACACACTACGTCACAGGGTAATCTATTTTATGTTTCTCTTAAAATTGCTCTTTTTCAATGTCTACATGCACATACATCCCGAACCATCTAGAGACATACCAGCGCCAATTGGATCCCACTTCATGTGGAGTTTGGACACTGGACCCTCTTGTGTTTAGAGGCTCTGGCATGGAGAAGCTGGTGTTGGAGCTATGATGATTGCAAATGTTGAACTTTTTTATGAGTTGCTCAGTAGCTTGTAGTTTTATGACTGTAAAAGACTGTAGAATAAACATTACTCATAATCTTACATTCCAGTGCTCATGTTAGTTCTCACTCTCCAGTGTTCTGTATTGGTTAAAGACTATAATCACACTCTTGATGCCACCCAAATATGGATGGATTCCCCTTTTAAATCTGGTTCCTCTCAAGGTTTCTTCCTCATAACATCTAAGGGAGATTTTGCCTGCCACAGTCGCCCAGGCTGCTCATCATGGATAAATGTACATCGTTCACCTTAACTCTTAAATCCTGTAAAGCTGCCTAGAGACAATGAATGTTGTGAAAAGCGCTAAAACGTGACTTGACTTGACTTGACATACAAATCTGTACAGGCATCTCCCAAAAGGGATTTGCTTAAAATAACAAACACTCAGCAGGACAATTACACCTAATCAATTCAGGTAAATTAGAAAAAAAACATGTTAATGATTTAACACTGTGCATATGCTATTATTATTGTTTACACAAAGGAGATGGTGTTCACATTAAACAACTAGTCTTTCCCACTTAATCTACAATGTGGTATCCCATTTATATCATTTACATTTACATTTGTGGCATTTAGCAGACGCCCTTATCCAGAGCGACGTACAAAAATGCTTTAAGTCTCTAGTAATGAATAAATCTACACTGGTACGCAAGATTACAAACTTAATATAAATATAACCCTTGAATTCTACAAGCTTGGAAGTGCTAATTTAAGTATTTCAGAAAGAGGTAGGTCTTCAGTCGTCGCTTGAAGATAGTCAGGGACTCTGCTGTACGGACATCTAGGGGAAGTTTATTCCACCACCTCGGTGCCAGAACAGAGAAGAGCCTTGAAGTGTACCTACCTCTCATTCTGAGAGAAGGAGGTACCAGTCGAGCAGTACTGGAGGATCTCAGACAGCGTGGTGCAGTGCGAGATGTGATGAGGTCACTGAGGTAAGATGGTGCTGGTCCATTTTTGGCCTTGTAGGCAAGCATCAGTGTTTTGAATCTGATACGTGCAGCTACTGGAAGCCAGTGAAGGGAGCGCAGCAGTGGGGTGGTGTGGGAGAACTTGGGCTGATTGAACACAAGTCGTTCAGCTGCGTTTTGGATCATTTGCAGTGGACGAATAGCGTTCAGGGGAAGACCTGCCAGCAGAGAGTTGCAGTAGTCAAGTCTTGAAATGACAAGAGACTGAACAAGCACCTGGGTAGCCTGTGTGGACATAAATGGTCGAATCCTTCGGATGTTACAGAGAAGAAATCGACAAGAACGAGCAACATTGGCGACATGTGGGAAGAAGGACAGTTCATTGTCCATAGTTACCCCAAGGTTATGAACAGTGGCTGAAGGGGAGAGCGGAGAGTCATGAAATGTTATTTGGAGATCTTGACCTGGAGATGAATCACCTGGGATGACCAGCAGTTCTGTTTTGCTGGGGTTGAGTTTTAGTTGGTGAGCACTCATCCATGAAGATATGTCTGTCAAGCATGCTGATATCCTAACGGAAGCTGTGGTATCTGATGGACGGAACGAAAAGATTAGTTAAGTGTCATCTGCATAGCAGTGATAAGAAAACCCATGTGAGGATATGACTTCACCAATGGAGTGAGTAAAGAGAAATCACTCAATCACTCATTGTCCAAAGCAACCTACAATAGTATTTTTTCTTTATCTAAATCTGATTCCAGTTTATCATTTACTTCAATTGCTCAGAGATAGATCAAATGATTGTACCCACTTAAGGGCAGAAAAAGAGACAAGTGGAACTCCAGCACTTTCTTGCCCACCCAGGCCGCTAAGCCTAGGCTGCAGTTCATCAGACAAATCAGTCATATTAATGTCAGCAGCATGTTGAGTGTCACTCTCATACTTTTCTTCAGCAGCTTGAACAGCAGTTTCTGGTACCTGTGAATCCTCTGTTACTTCTTCTTCTTGGTCAGAGGTCAGAGCACCAGATGGCGCTGCCTTCAGCTTGTATTACTGTAGGAGGAGCTCTTACCAATGTGTACAGGCCTTTCCTTCTGGGCTTGTTCCACATTCTCCTGAACACTTCCAGGTAGACGTGTTCACCTGGACCTATTGGACTTGGGCTGTCTGGCTCCTGCACTGGTTCTTTTCTTTTTTTTCTGCAAATAGATAGACTTATGTATTGCCATTAGTTGTGCATATAAGCTTTAAGCTCCATCTGTTAAAAAAGGTACAGGCATTGGTATGACCAGTCAGCATTTCATGTGGTGTTCGATGCGTGTTTCTGTTAGTTTGCATGTGATAGCGTGCAAACATTAGCAAAATGACAAAGCATCAACCCAGTTTAGTTTTATGCTCACACAGATTTTGTTAAGGTTAGCTTTCAGTGTACCACTAACTTTTTCCACCATTCTCTGGGACTGCCGGTGATGAACACATCCCAACCTTTGCTTTATCCAAGTTGCTGCAAAAACTTCTTAACTGTTGTTTGAATAAAAGCTGTACCAATGTCTGAACTTATTTTTGATGGTATGCCAAATCTGGGAATCACTTTTCTTGTCAGAAACTGTGCCTGCTCCCTGATCTGATCTGCGTATCTGCTAAATTTGTCAGTAATCACCAACACATACCTTTTGCTTTGGACCCGCCTAATCCTGTCTACATAATCCATTACCAGGTGTTTAAATTGACCTTCAGGCACTTGTTCTGCATACATACCTCACAAGAAGATAAAAGTGTATCTACTGAAGATTGCAAAAACAAAAGCCAATAACCTTGCTGTCTGGATTTCCATTGATAAGACAGATGACCTTATCCATTGCAACTTAAAGACAGTTCTCCCAGCATGTTTACTGCAACACCAGGGGAAGTATAACTCTGGACCATGTTTACACCAACATATCTGGTCCTCAGAAATTTACCCCCTTCCCCACCTGGGACAATCGTATCATCTTTCTTTGTTCCTCTCTACTAAGTATTTACCATTCATCCAAGATCCAGGCCATTAGTGACTACCAGCCCATCAAACCACTATTTACAGATATCTCCCTTCTTAATGAGCTAAACTTAAATGCTCACTTTAAAAGGGATAACCAGGAGTCGGCAACCAATGCTGAGATGCCTGTGGACCACCAGCATCTTATGTCCTCCCCAAGTGATGTCAGCATGGTGCTAAATAGGATCAGTGCATGGAAGTTGCAGGGCCTGATAGCATTCCTGGATGCATCCTTAGAGCATGCGCTGAAGAGCTGTTGGGGGTCTTGACAGACTCATTCAACCTGTCCCTAGACCAAGGTATTGTGCCCCCCCCTGCTTTAAGATCACCTCTATCATGCCAGTGCCAAAACACTCCACCACAACGTGCATTAATGATTACCACCCAGTAGCGCTCTCCCCCGTCATCACCAAGTGCTTTGAAGGATTAGTCCTGGCACACTTTAAAACCTGCCTTGCCACCACCCTGGAGCCACACCATTTTGCTTACTATAAGAACACCTGTCTCACCTGGACAATAAAGACACTTATGCTAGAATGCTGTTGCTTGACTTTAGTTCAGCATTCAAAACTGTCATCCCCTCCAAGATAATCATCAAACTTGGAGACCTGGGCATTAGCACATCACCTTGCAACTTGCTACAGCACTTTCTGTCCAACAGACCCTGGCATGTTCGGGCAGACCACCGCTGCTCTTCCACCCTCATGCTTAGCACTGGAGTACCACAAGGCTGTATGCTGAGTCCCTTTCTCTATTCCTTCCTCACCCATGACTGTAATTCTGTATATGGTTTCAACATCATTATCAAGTTTTGCAGATGACACAAGGGTGATTGAATTAATCAAGGACAACAAGGAGTCAGCCTACAGGGCTGGACCAAAATAAACAGGTTCAGGAACAGCTTTTTCCCCACTGCAGTTTCGGTGCTGAACATGTTTCCATGCGGAAATGCATTTTTTATATATCGTATTATTCATTCATTTATTTTTTATTTATATCTATATATCTATGTATCATTACCTGACCAATCTGTACATATGTAAATATTTACACTGGTAAATGCACTGGAAGTGCATTATTTACATATGCATCTCTTGTTAGATGCTAACTGTATTTTGTTGCCTTGCATCATATCATGTTCAATTACAATAATCTAATTTAATCTGAATCTAATCTAATCTAATCTAATCTAATCTAATCTAATCTAAAGAGCACCGTAGGAGCAACAATCCTACCTTCTTGCAAACACCAAATTATTTTTCAGAGACTCAACAAGCACAACAGCAGCTAACAGCAACTTGTCACCCTGTTGCCTTTTTTTGCTTCTAAATCAGCAGCATTGTTTCACTGGATGACAAAATCATAGCCCTATTTATGTGCTTAACACTTAATTATGGCCAACCTGCTAGGTGCCATCATAGCAGAAATAAGATGTCCAATTTGTTCAACATGTTAAACAGGAGTTTTTTTTCAATCCTCGATGTTTCTATACAGGACCAAACAGATGAAACATAAACGGAAGTAGTGTAGATGTTTGACACTATTCCCTTAGCCCACTGACATGCTGAGGTAAGGGCTTTTAATTTGTTAACTGTGCTGAACAGGGCTGAGGACAATGTTGTGTCTCAACTGTTATGAATTGGCCACCATCCTTTCTTAAACTGAATACCCTGCATGTGAACCAATGTGATGTCTAAATCATAAACAATGCACAAAATAATCAACATCAGCGTTACAAATGGTCAATGACTCCAAATTTGGACATAAACAAGTAAAAGCCAATGAATCAGCAACACAGTCATGTGGATTACCTCTTAAACCATGAAAACGAGAAGTTGTGAGCACACCCTACATACACAAGGGTAACAAGTGACTTTTCAGTGTGGATAAAGTGTCTGCTAAATGCTGTAAATGTAAGTTCAGTGTCTAACCTACATGCAACACACACATACACAAGGGTAAGTGAACTAACCTGTGATCAATGTTCAGCAGAAACGGGCCATACACAGACACACACACACAGAGGGTATAAAGAGTGAGTTTAAAATTCAACCTACACAAAAACATACACACAAATAATGGCCAGGGTAAGTAAGTTTAATGTGTAGAGGACACAGATGATACATTTCACTATATAAAATAAAAATATCATACAGAAAAATGTTTTGCACTTCTTTACAGAATAGAACTGAACAGCATGGAGGACAGAGACTCCTCTGGTTAAGAGACCATAGTATTTGGGTAGATTGACAAAAGGATGGACAAACGGTCATATAGAACTCACAAAGACTGGCTGATCATTTTTTTCCTCTGAGGTTGATAAAATATTATTACTTTGATCTAGTTTATAGTTGAATACTCAATAGATTTTAATCTTTTGAGCTAGTCTAGAATGACATAGGAGAGAATTTTCATGCACACTCTCAAACGCCAAAGGCATGAAGTACTCTGGATTCACAGTTTTAACATTTAAGTATCGCATCAGAATAAGTCAGTGAAGATGCATATGATAGAGTACGAGCTTGAGTCAAAACAAATCTTCCCTACATTAAAAGTTCTACAACATTATGATGTGTGTACATAATAAAAGGAAAACCCATAGTCAAGGTAGATGCCTTTTTATATGTATAATACACAGCTGCCAAGCTCTGTTAAGAAAATGGCGGAAAGCAGTGTGTAACACTATCCAGCTTAGTGCTATAAAGAGCGATGGGTTGTTTCTATCTATAGCTACATGTTTCATAAATGAGCACTGTGGAAGCATAACCATAATCAGGTGTAGCTAAAGTGTGTGCTACTTGAAGTTCCTGTTTTAAAGTCTCAAAGGCTACTACAGCAAAAGTGACATAATGGCTGTATGTTAAGTTATTTTTAGAGGACAGCAAATCTATACCACTATACAAGCTGGTGACTATACGGTGACTACTCTAAAACATATCCAAGTTTCATTTCTATAGTGTTGTCCCATGAGAAGATATACGTAAATGGTTGCTGAAATATGAGGGGTGTAGTCACTTTTGTGAGGTACTGTAAGAGGTGCACAAATTCTGCCAGCCTGCTGTTTTCATAATTTCTCTAACAGGAGCAGTTTTAGCGAATAGTCTTCTATCCATTCTGCATTAAATCCTCCCATTCCTAAAAAAAGTCTAAAGATGGGGAACAAATCAAAACGTCATCAATATATTCCAGTAACACACTCTTCTTCTTCTTTCAGCTTCTTCCCTTTAGGGGTCGCCATCCCTCTCCATACCCCTCTGTCCTCTACATCTGCCTCTTTCAAACTAACTACCTGCATGTCTGCCCTCACCACATTCATAAACTGCCTCCTTTGCCTTCCACTTTTCTGCCTTCCTGGTGGCTCCATGCTCAGCATTCTCCTACCGATATCCCCCAAGTGTCCCTCACTCAACATCTTTAGCTCTGCTACCTCCAGTTGCTATAAATAATAATAATTAAATCACTAAATTATGATTACAATGTTTTAAGAATCAAGAATGTTTAAAAAGTTTATGCAACTAATGTTGAAAATAATCTTTGATTTTAAAAAAATATTAACATTTGTACAACCATAATGCTAATAAGTTTTTCTGTAATGCATGTATTCTTTGTGCGAGAATATTATAATTGGATCACAAATATGCTTTTAGTGGAGCTCTAAAACTACTGACCTACATTTATAGACATCAGTAACATTGCCAGCAACATTTTTAGGCCCTGGAAATAGAACTGGTAATAAAAGAAAACAACAATTATTTTTGAGAAAAATAGAAATCTAATAATTAATGAAAAGAATAAAAAAAATTTGGTTTATTTATTTATTTATTACAGCAAGTTAAAAAAACAGTCTAATGTGGAAAACAATATTCCTGTGCAACATTTTTTTTTTTTTTTTTTACATATAAGTTATAAATATCACATAGAAATTATCTTTTTTACATATGCACAATCATTTGTCTTTTAATCACAAAGAGGATAAGCAGTCTAAATGTTATGGTTCAGGTGTGTAAATCAAGACGTCTGCTACTTATGTGAGCCACTTCTCTATGCAGTTTTCATACACAGTGAAATTTGAATGCCAGAAGACGTGTTTGACATCTGGGACAACACACTGGACCACGTCTCCTCTGGAGTCTATTGTTTTCAGTCCAAACACATCTCTCAAATACCACTAAAGACAGAAAAATCAATTCTCAGTACAGGTAACAGATACACTATGATAATTTAAATGGATTGACTAAAAAAAAAAATCTTGCTCACATCCTGGTATTTCATTTCGACCACAGTTTCATTGCTGTTAAAGAATCCAAACTGACTGTTAGAAGGAAAAAAACAAACATATTTTGGTCATAGTTTGAATTTCTCACAAAAAAGTCCATGCATTTTTCAACATATATGGTGACATCCCTTATGTTTTCTTTATGATTTGTGCATAATCCCACTAGATGTATTGAAATGCACGTCACTCAAAGAAAACTTGTTACCTTGACTGCCAGGGTGTAATAACGCCATCATCTGGTCCTCCAATCAGCACCAACTTCTTAATTTTTAGGAAATGCTCTCTCCACTCTAAAAACAAGCCAAGAGTTTGTGAACATGGCTTTGGGCGACTGATGCGTGCCAGTTTAAACAGTGTCAAAAACACTGTGCAAAAACAATAGTGTTTTTATTTCACACAGATTTAATATAAATTTGATATCGCCGAAACACAGTATTCCATAGTCAGTACCTGGTAATTTAGAGTGGTAGA
Source organism: Silurus lanzhouensis (assembly GCA_039877035.1). NCBI lineage: Eukaryota > Metazoa > Chordata > Actinopteri > Siluriformes > Siluridae > Silurus > Silurus lanzhouensis. The sequence goes on from JBCEWE010000333.1 coordinate 4,501,465, forward strand.
TCTCGCCATTTAGTAGGGCAAGATATTTACTGCTCTTCAAGTATCTCTCTCTCTGATGTGGATCTATATTTATCGGCCGACAAGAAGAGACAGAGAGTGTGAGGTTGAGAACAGACATGTATATGAAGCACTGGATGCTCTGAAATATATAACAGTACAATTTATAAATCTATTTATAAATAACTTTACTATTTTTTTTTCCAACAAAATGCCTAATCTCTCACCATTCCAGAAGTTGCAGATCGAAATCTTTTGTCCAAAGAAGTTATAGCACAGTTTATAAACGAAGTGCGTCAAACAGTTTGGGAAGGCGCGCTTTATATATGATGTCACTGTTCAAAAAGAAGGGAATTTCAGTATACTACAGTTTAAGAGACAGGTAGTCAAGCCAAGTCAAGTTTATTTGTATAGCGCTTTTCACAACAGACATTGTCTCAAAGCAGCTTTACACAAATCAACAGTGATGGTGAATGGTGTGAATTTGTCCCTAATGAGCAAGCTGTGGCGACTGTGGCAAGGAAAAACTCCCTTAGATGTTATGAGGAAGAAACCTTGAGAGGAACCAGACTCAAAAGGGAAACCCATCCTCATTTTGGAAACCCATCCTCATTCAGGTAGTGAACATGATGAAAATCTGTACTAACCTCCATACTGGCCAGATAGCGGTGATGACAAAAAGATCAAGGAGTGGACATTGTGTTCGGGAAGGGTGGCAATAATCCCTCGGCACACCAGACCCCCTGCACATATTATACGTATATATTACATATCATATGTAAATCTGAATACTTTTAATATTTCGTTCAAGTGTAAAATTAAAACAATTAATAGTGGAGACAGTGAATGTATATTAATAATATTGTTAAATAATGATCAAATGTGTTTTGCCCATCAGCTCAAAAACAGAATGCTAAAGTTACTATGAATCTAATAAATGACCCTTCCTCTGGCAAGTGATCCTATATTATCCAGTGCTTAACGGTTTGGGGTTGTTTTGGAACAAGGAAGGTTGGAGACTTATTCTGGGTGAAAGAAATACTGAACCAACATTCCATAATTCAACGCTATGTAATTTAGTCTGAACTGCAGCCAACTGGAACCAACTTTACCATGAACAAGGCAATAACCCAAAGTATAGGTCTAAGATCTGTAAGCATTATTTGGAAAGCAAACAGTCAGCTGAAGTGTTATTTTAATGGAATGACCTGCCCAGCCACTGCACCTAAATCCTATTGAACTTCTCTGGGATGAATCTGGGATCACAAAGTCAGAAAGAAACATCCAACTAGTGAAGTACACCTTTTACAAATGGAATAGTATTTCAGTTGAATGTTTGGTGAAACGAACTGTCCGGATGCCAAAATTCTCACTCATGCTAAGGAAGGATTTTTCAATAAAAAATACATTTGAACATTTATATATTTGTTTATTCAAAGTAAATCTTCATACAATTAAATCCTTCGTTTGCTGCATGTGCACAATAGAAACATGCATGTGTCGCTCTATTTTTTTAGCACCTTTAAATCATAAATTACAGAAACATCGATTAAATCAAAGATCAAACCCAAACAGGAAAGGAATGCCTGGAAAATTGAGGTAATGAAGGGTGGTTGTAAAAGACCTTGTGAGAAACAGATGAGATGGATGCCATCTTTAGCGTTCTCCATGATGGATTTGATTTGCGTACTGAATCCACTGACTTGTAGCCAAAGGGGCCTTAGACTGGCCATGTCATCATACAAGTCTATTGTAGTCACACTGGTACCTGGGTGTGTCTGAAAAACATTGGGTGAAAAAGAGAAGATGCAGAGTTTCATTCAGAACTGAAAAGTGAAAAAACAGAACTGGTGGCAGGTCTGAAATAAGTAGTGGATGCTAAATGAAAGGAATTTACAGAACTTGGCACACACATCAGAACAGCTGTCTTTCAGGGCCTGGCAAATGATTAAGGCTTAATAGAGCACAACCTTTGACTTGGTTTTTAATAGAATCATCTACTTTTACCAACATGCAACAATTTTGGTGGGAATTTAATCTCTCTTAAGACAAATTTCACTACCAGTTTTGTAATCTCTGACCAACAGGAAGTCAGCCATATTGGATTCCATTCATGCATTCAAATCAGCAGGATTCATCAGATTCAAAGCAAATTTGTTCATCATGATGTCAAATGTGTACAATACTAAACTGTGAAGTTTTTATAACATAATTGTGCTGCCAATAAGTGAATCCTGTGCCTGATAAACAGTAATGGGGTGGGCAACAGAAACATCTCAGCAGAACTAAATACTGTATATTGTGTATAAAGAAAATGCAGCATATTATAGTAATGATAGAACATTTGTCAGATGTTTTGGGTATTGATGAAGCTCACAAGTCTGTATAAAACCAGAAAAAAAGCACAAACAGCACTGGAATTGTAAATTGAAACAGTCATCAATCTATTTACTTACCTCACTAATAAACTTGGACAGCTGGATGAACTGTTTTGGCCCATCAAATAATCCATGCACTATAATGACAGGTCGGTACCCATCCACAATCCCAAACACAACACTCCAAAGAACTACACAAAGCATGAAATGTCCACTGTCCCTCGTCATTATACCTCCTGCAATGTGCCCACGGTTATTAAAGTGAAATAATTTCGTACAGTATGCACGGGAAAGTAAGAGTGAAAGAGGGGCAGGTGGGACAGGTAGCTTCAGATGCACAAATGAGAAAGGAGATACAGTGACCTTAGTTGTCTTGCAAGCGGCTGGTTTCTCTTCTGTTTTCTCGTAGATTTAGGTTACACACAACTTCCCTTATTGCTGTGAAGATGCGATTATCACTTTGCGGGGTTATTTTTCTTCTGATATCAGGGATTCTCACGGCCTGCTGTGAATTGCGGATGCAGGCGCTCTAACGGAAGACACACACACACATCCGAAACTACGAGTGCATGTGTGTGTTTATAACCTATCATCAAAGTTTTCATATCTCAGCTTACCCTATTGCTCTGCTTGAATTATGCATTATATAAATATAGATAAGTAATACTCAGAAGCTACATTTCTTAATGTTACCATGCAAAACATTATTTAAAGAGCATTCGGCCACCATATCATGCGAGCACATGCATACTTGGTTTGAAAGAGGCAGATGTAGAGGAGGGTGCGTAGTGGCGACCCCTAGTGGGAGAAACAGAAAGAAGAAGAAGAAGCAGAAGATGAAGGAGTTACTGAGCAACTTAAGAACTATGAGGATGGATTTGGAGTGTAACTAATATAAGTCTACTACAATGTATATTAAGTCTAGGACAGGGGTCACCAACGCGGTCGCCCGCAAACCGTTTCTAAAAATAGCTGTTTCCTACCTTGTTAAATCATTGTTGATAATTATTGTGAGAAATCATTAACATGATCAGTGTCTTTACATAGATCAGGGGTGTCAAACTCAGTGTCACATCCGGCCCGACGTACAATTATATCTGGCCCGCGAGATGATTTTATATAGATCTATTATTATTGTTATTAATGTCCCGGCGATATGAGGCGCTGATAAAAACAAACTACAGATCCCATAATGCAGCGCTTCAGCTGCCATACCGAACTCTACTACCTGGGAACATTCCAGCGTCATTTAAGTCGAGTTTCTGTTGATGTATTTAACACTATCGTAAAGTTATTGTGAAACAGCGCCTCACAGTGGCGAAGAGAAATTTTGATTCTGAAAACCGATAGAAGGCTGAGTAGATGTTTACTGACACTGGCGGTAAACACGTGTGTCTTATTTGTGAAGCGAATGTGGCTGTAATTAAGGTATTGAATATAAAACTGAACTACGAACCAAAACATCAGGAGAAGCTGAATAACCTGAATGGAGAGCAGAAGATACAGAAAGTAGAAGAGTTAAATAAGAATCTGACATTTCAGCAGAGCAAAATCACAAAGTGAAGCTGGTGTGAAAACAGAGAAGAAATCAGAGTCACATCAGCCGTGTATTTACAGAGGGAGAGTTTCTGTAGAGCTGCATGATGAAGTCTTGTGTTTGACTGGAGATATTTTTATGGAGAGCAAAATATTTCGTTATTTAAAGTTTAAGATAATTTTTTATAAAATGGCATAAGAGCAAAAAAATCTGATTGTTTTGATTTGTTGTTATTTTAACGTTTACTTAAAAGCACATTTTTTATTCATTTGTTCGGGGGGTTTTCGCAGCATGTTCCTATTTCTTACTTGTATAATTTTGACAGGAGATATTTTTATGGAGAGCAAAATATTTTAAGTGATTAAAAGTTTAAGTTTATTAATTCTGGAATAATATTCCTGTCTGTTTTTATTCATATTTATGTTTAAAAAACATTGTTTTAGTGTGTTCAATAAATGTTTATCCTGTTCGACCCGCGACCTAAAGTGTGCTTTGAGTTTTGGCCTCCTGTACAATTGAGTTTGACCCTCTGATCTAGATGAATATCATTAATTATTAATAATAACATAATTAGAGGTAAATTGAGCAAATTTGTTATTTCAGAATTGTGTATCAAACTGGTATCCCTTCACATTAGTCGTTACCCAAGAAGCAGCTCTCGGTGTCAAAAAGGTTGGTGACCCCTGGTCTAGGACCACAAGTTGCATAAACAGTTCTGCATTTAAGCACTAAACCACACTAAACAGCACACCTCAACAATGATAAAACTATAATAAATAGACATTTTGTGCCACCCAGTTGAGGATGGGTTTTGATTCTGTTTCATCTCAAAGTTTCTTCCTCAAACCACCTCAGTGAGTTTTTCCTTGACACTGTCACCACTGGCTTGCTAATAAAAGAGAAAATGATAAGGGTTAAAATTACAGGCACTTACATTAAATCAAATTTAAACTGCATTCAATACAATTACATAAAATCAGAATCAGGTTTATTGGCAAGTGTGTTGACACACACAAGGAATTGGTTCCAGTTGTTGGTGAATCTACAGGCGAAAGTACAGACAAAAATAACACTATGCATTTGGCTTATGGACAAGACTATACAGATTAAATAAGACAACAATATATGAGTATATGACAGATCAGTAATGCACATAAAGTGTCAGAGTGCTAGTAGTGCAAATAGCAGTAGTGTGCATCACATAGGATAAATAAGTTACTTTAGGACCTTTGTCAAGTCAAGTCAAGTCAAGTTTATTTCTATAGCGCTTTTCACAACAGACATTGTCTCAAAGCAGCTTTACAGAAATCAACAGTTAAGGTGAATGGTGTGCATTTATCCCTGATGAGCAGCCGTGGCAACTGTAGCAAGGAAAAACTCCCATAGATGTTATGAGGAAGAAACCTTGAGAGGAACCAGACTCAAAAGGGGAACCCATCCTCATTTTGGGTGACATCAAGAGTTTGATCATAAATCTTTCAACAATACAGAACATTGGAGAGTAAGAACTAACATGAGTACTGGAGTATAAGATTATAAGTGATGTTCTTTCTGCAGTCTTATACAGTATTTATGGTTAGTAGCTTCTAGTTTTATGAACTCAGCATTTGTGATCATCACAGATCCAGCATCAGCTTCTCCATGCCAGAGCCTTTAAACACTCCAGGAGGTCCAATGTCAAAACTCCACACATGTAGTGGGATCCAGTTGGCACTGGTACGTCTCTAGATGGTTCGTGATGTTTGCGAGTTCGGCATCTACTTCTTCAAAGGTCCGTAATCATCACGAGGTGGGAGGTGACTGGAGCTGGAGGAACCTCAGGGTGTCTCGGGATGGGGAGAGAAAGAGAAGCAGTGGAAAGGAATTAGCGTAGCTGCTGTTCATAATATTAACAGCACAAGTTGATAATGTGCAGGTGATCAGATGTTCTGGAGCACAAGGTTATGATGTGAGAAGTATGTTATGTGTAGGCTTTGCTAAAAAGATATGTTTTTAATCTGCACTTAAACTGGGTGAGTGTGTCTGAGCCCCGAATACTGTCAGGAAGACTATTCCAGAGTTTAGGAGCTAAATGTGAAAATGCTCTACCACCTTCAGTGGACTTTGCTATTCTAGGAACTACTAGAAGTCCAGAGTTTTGAGATCTCAGGGAGCGTGGCGGATTGTAGCGTGTTAAAAGACTAGATAGGTACGTAGGAGCCGAACCATTTAGTGCTTTATAAGTAAGAAGTAATAGTTTGTAGTCTATTCGAAACTTAACAGGAAGCCAGTGCAGGGATGATAAGATCGGGGTTATGTGATCATATTTTCTTGATCTAGTAAGAACTCTGGCTGCTGCATTCTGAACTAACTGAAGCTTGTTTAATAATGACGCAGGACATCCACCTAGTAATGCATTACAGTAGTCTATTCTGGAGGTCATGAACGCATGGACGAGCTTCTCTGCATCAAATATAGATAACATTTTTCTTAACTTAGAAATATTTCTAAGGTGAAAGAAGGCTGTTTTTGTAACTTGGTTGATACGATATTTGAAAGACAAGTTGCTGTCTAAAATAACTCCCAGGTATTTTACTGTTGAACTAGTGGTCACAGAACATCCGTCTAAATGCAGGTTGAGATGCTGGAGTTTCTGTATACTAGTTTTTGGGCCGATGAGCAAAATCTCCGTCTTAACAGAATTTAGTAGTAGAAAGTTATGGGTAATCCAATATCTTATTTCCTTAACACACTCAGTTATGCGAGCTAATTGAGCTATATCGCCTGGTTTAGATGAGTGATATAGCTGAGTATCATCAGCATAACAATGGAAGCTAATTCCATGCCTTCTAATAATATTTCCTAACGGAAGCATGTATATTGTGAAGAGCAGAGGTCCTAGAACTGAACCTTGCGGCACGCCATAATTTACTTGCATTAGCCTGGATAGCTCTCCATTTAAATCTACGAAATGGTAACGATCGGACAGGTAGGATTTAAACCAGCTTAATGCCTGTCCCGAATGCCGTTGTAATTCTGTAGGCGATCGTGATCTATAGTTTTGAATGCAGCACTAAGATCTAGTAAAACCAACAGCGAGATGAAGCCTTGGTCTGAGGCTAAAAACAGGTCATTAGTTATTTTAACTAGGGCAGTTTCTGTGCTATGATGGGGCCTAAAACCTGACTGAAACTCTTCAAAGATATTGGTGTCTTCCAGGTAGGAATATAACAGCGACAATCTTTTCTAAAATCTTAGACATAAATGGGAGATTTGAAATGGGTCTGTAATTCGATAGCATGTTTGGGTCCAGATTAGGTTTTTTAATGAGGGGCTTAATAACTGCTAACTTGATTGATTAAGGGACGTGACCTAAAGATAGTGAGGAGTTAATAATATTGAGAAATTGTATATTTGTACAATATACAGAGCAAAAGAGTGTGTAACATATGGGGATTAAATTATCTCACACAACAGTCTTCCTTCATCAGTTTCCAACATCTTATTCTTTTTTTAATCCTCACTCTCCTCCTCATCTTCTTCACCTCCAAAGCCATTCTACCACATCCTACCACCAGACAAAGCTGTGTCGCTACACTGTGTGCATCTTTCTTTTATACTTCACCCTATGCTCCTACTTATTCTTAAAATCTGTACAGTATTTGTAAGAACGGATTCCCATTCAGTTGTATTTCCACGCTTTACCACTAGAGGGAGACATACAGTTTACCAAGGATGAGAAGTTGCCTATGACGTCACAGTGCCCCGTTCTGCATCAGGAGTACAAAAGGCCAGAACACCGAGCAGCACCTATTCCGCAGTGTGCAGTCTGCATCGCTCAAACAATCAGCAGCTAGCAATTAACAGCAAGAATTCACACACAATCAATCACTTCCTTTGGCAATCGATTCGGTATGGAATTTAAACAAATAATGTCGTGTATAAATGGTGTATAAATCGCTTATCGTGTATAAATGTTAAAACGACCAATTGTATGTGTTCAACGGCTAGCTTTTGGCTAAAATCAAACTGAACTTCCAACAACAGTAGGGTTTACATAGATTTGTCCCCTTGTATTCGGTGTGTGTGTGTGTGTTTTGACCGTGAATAAATGATTTAGCCTTTTTTTATTCTAGTCGTCTACAACAGTTTTGAATAGGTTTTAATTAGGAGTGGGTGAGAAATCGAAATATCGCGATACTTATTGATCTTTTTTTTTTTTTTTTACGTTGTATCATATATCACGCGATATTTACATTCCTTGAGGTTTTGCTGAAAAATCGGTAGATCAGAAAAAAATATTTAATATATTGTTTAACTAACAATTATACATGTACAGTACCAGTCAAAGTTTGGACACACCTTCTCCTTCAGTGTTTCTGCTTACTTTTTATTCTTTTCAAAATTGTACATTAATATTGAAGACATCAAAACTATAAATAGATCATGTATAGAATTATGTAGCAAACAGAGTTTGTCCAAACTAGCTAAATTTATCCATTATAACAGCTTGGCACACTCATGACATTCTCTTTTCAGATTCATGATGTTACCTGTGATTTGTAGTTGACAGGTGTGAAAGTTTTCTTGTGACAGAGTCAGTAGACCTATTAGTGTTACTCCAACTACTGTACAAAGCCATAGTATGGCAAGAAACACTCAGTAAAGAGAAAAGTCAGTCCATTATTATGAGAAATGAAGGTCGATCCGGAAAATGTCTCGAACTTGATATGCATTCCCAAGTGCAGTGCCAAAACAATCAAACACTATGATAAAACAGGCTCTAATGAGGACTGTCCCAGGAAAGGAAGACCTAGAGCTACCTCTGCTGCAGAGGGTAAGTTAATTAGAGTTACCAGCCTCAGAAACCACTGATTTACTTAAATGCTTCACAAAGTTTAAATGGCAGATTTATTTCAACAACAACTGTTCAGAGGAGACTGCATGAGTCAGGCCTTCATAGTCGAATTGTGCAGAAGAAACATTAGTTTGGAAAAACAACATGCAGAAGAGACTTGCTTGGGCCAAGAAACGCAAGGAATTGACATTGGATCAATGAAAAACTGTTTTTTGGTCTGCGTGCCCTTTGTGTCTAATGGTGTGGGGGTGCTTTGATTAACATACGATGTTGAAAACAATCAAAATAAAGAAAAAACATTGAATAAGAAGGTGTGTCCAACAGGTAGTGTAAATGTAAGCCTTTAAGAAGGAAAAGGTAGAAAGTCTGTTACACTTGTTACAGTGATAAATAAAAACCTGCTGTACTTAGAAACAATATTATGGACATAAATTTTAGCTTCTATTTATGCATAATAACTCGTATCTTTTGCTTGCATACAGAAATGACCTGCATTATAACTGTGTGTATTGTTTATTTTGCAGCATTCAACATGGCCAATCTGGAGCAGTGGGTGAGGGACAGGCTCCATGAAATCCTGGGCCTAAGTGACAAATATGTGGCTCAGTTTATGATCAACCTGGCGCAGAAATCCTCTGCCCCAGAGGACTTTGTGGCACGTCTGCAACAGACTGGCACCATTGACATTGACCAGAGAGTAACTGCATTTGCTCAAGAGTTATACAACAAGGTACAAGCTGTGACAATCCGAGAAACCTTTTTACCATTGATGAGCCCTGATTTTGATTACTCTGGTGCTGTTTTTCTGTTCAGGTTCCAAAGAAACAGGTTGTCGAAAAGCCATTGCGAGCCATTGAGCGCCAGGTGATTGAGATGGAGCGAAAAAACAGGACCTACACTTTGTTAGAGGATAGTGACAGTGATGCAGAGGTGTCTAAAAAAGAAGGAGGGAAGAAGAAGAAGAAGAAGAGCAAAGAAAAGGACAGAGGAAAGAAGAGGAAGCATCTCCGGCAAAAAAGAGACGAAAGCCCCTTGTCGAGTGATGACGATGGAAAAAAATAGGTGGGTTCTTGTATAGTTTGGTTTTAATAATGGAGAAAGTATTTCTTGATTGGAATGTAGTAGAGATGATTATAAAAAAAAAAAAAATTTATCTTTATAACTTTATAATTAATATTCTATAATTAATTTTCTGTCGACTTAGACAACAGTAGGCTTTGGATGAAATACATGCAGCTATGTCACATTCCTTTAAGGTTTATATTTAGAGAACATGTTAATTTATTATATACATGTAGGGTAAATAGTGAAAGGAATGCTAAACCAACATGGCTACCATTCCATACTTCAATGCCATGCTATTCCGTCTGGCTAATCAGAACCGTCTTCACCATACGGCTAAAGAGCGACCCAAATCATACATTCAATCTCTGAATTCTTTAGAGAGCAAACAGTGGGCTGGGGTGTTATCTATCATAAGATGGCCTGCCCAGTCACTGTACACTCTGTGATGAACTGGATCACAAGGTGAGAGAAATATCCTAGCAAAGAAGACCTTTGGCAACTTTTACCGGAAGCATGGCAAACTATTTCAGCTAAATGTTTAGAAACCAAGAGTGTGTAAAACTGTTCTTGCTAAGGGAAGATTTTTCAATGAAAATATAATTTGTGCATTTATATATTTATACTGTTACATTATCTGGTTTGTTGCATATAAACAAACGAGCATGCACGTGTCTCTCAAAAAACGTGATGAATTAGGCCTTTCCATACATTGGGCTCAATTGCGTGTTTTAAAATTTCGGCAAATTTGCCACTAGATGGCGCACCTGCTCACTTGGGTTCCATGTCAGAATGAAAAGGTTGGCATTTTCATGCCCAACACTGTTACAGTTTGCTGAACTTTTTCACGCTTATAATATCAGCCATCTGTGTGATTGTTGACACAATCTACTTAAAGAGGTTTTAAAACACAGTTACTGTAATTCTGAATTTTTTTCAGCAATAATACTGAATAAAGGCCAAAAATAGTAGTTTAGAGTTTGTATGAATCAACTGTCTTCACATTTATGCTATTATTGGAAAAGTGAGCGAGTGAGGAGTCCCAAATTGCATGCATCAGTCATGTTTTTGTGTATTTAACTACAGCGCTTTTTTTTTTTCCTGATCGTAGTATCAGAGCTCTGGGTATGGAGCAATCTGAGATACTAATCAATGACTGAAAGCTGTCAGTTCAACAGCAAGCAGAATGTAAAATGGAAAAAATTACCTAAATATGCATTTAGCATCAATGAGCTGAAATATAATGCATACTCTCAGAAGTTTTCTAAGCTTTGTTTAGCTTGATCTTCCTTTTTTTCATCACACTTCTTACTTTGCTTTCCAGCAAATCATCTTCACATGAGGCAAAGAAATCAGGAAAAAATGATGACGAGGAAGAAGAGTGGGAGAAGGAGGAGAGGGAAAGATTACAGGACTTGAAGGAGAGAGACGCTTTTGCAGAACGAGTGAAGCAGAGGGACAAAGAGAAGACGAGGCACATACTGAAACGAAATGACAAAAAGGTAGACTAGCAAAAAAATCCATTTAAAGCTTATTAAAATAAAATTAGGAATGATGCATTAAACCAAAAAATCTTCAACTGTCTCATGATTAGGCATATGAGGAGGCACAGAAGAGACTGAAGATGGCTAAAGAAGATCAGAGGAGTATGGTGAGATGTACATTTACACTGTGCTGCATGCACACATTTTTTAATATTTTCTAGTTTGATTTGTTTGCATGACAGTTTTTACAAACGCGATTCCAAAAAAGTTGGGACACTGTACAAATTGTGAATAAAAAAGGAATGCAATAATTTACAAATCTCATAAACTTATATTTTATTCACAATAGAATATAGATAACATATCAAATGTTGAAAGTGAGACATTTTAAAATGTCATGCCAAATATTGGCTTATGGTGGATTTCATGAGAGCTACACATTACAAAAAAATTGGGACAGGTAGCAATAAGAGGCCGGAAAAGTTAAATGTACATATAAGGAACAACTGGAGGACCAATTTGCAACTTATTAGGTCAATTGGCAACATGATTGGGTATAAAAAGAGCTTCTCAGAGTGGCAGTGTCTCTCAGAAGTAAAGATGGGCAGAGGATCACCAATTCCCCCAATGCTGTGGCGAAAAATATTGGATCAATATCAGAAATCAGTTTCTCAAAGAAAAATTGCAAAGAGTTTAAAGTTATCATCATCTACAGTGCATAATATCATCCAAAGATTCAGAGAATCTTTAAAAATCTCTGCGTAAGAGTCAAGGCCGTAAAACCATACTGGATGCCTGTGATCTTCGGGCCCTTAGACGGCACTGCATCACATACAGGAATGCTACTGTAATGGAAATCACAACATGGGCTCAGGAATACTTCCAGAAAACATTGTCGGTGAACACAATCCATGGTGCCATTCGCCGTTGCCGGCTAAAACTTTATAGGTAAAAAAAAAGAAGCCATATCTAAACATGATCCAGAAGTGCAGGCGTTTTCTCCGGGTCAAGGCTCTTTTAAAATGGACTGTGGCAACGTGGAAAACTGTTCTGTGGTCAGACGAATCAAAATTTTAAGTTCTTTTTGGAAAACAGAGACTGCATCTCTGATGGTATGGGGTTGCATGAGTGCGTGCGGCATGGACAGCTTACACATCTGGAAAGGCACCATCAATGCTGAAAGGTATATCCAAGTTCTAGAACAACATATGCTCCCATCCAGACGTCGTCTCTTTCAGGGAAGACCTTGCATTTTCCAACATGACAATGCCAGACCACATACTGCATCAATTACAACATCATGGCTGCGTAGAAGAAGGATCCGGGTACTGAAATGGCCATCCTGCAGTCCAGATCTTTCACTCATAGAAAACATTTGGCGCATCATACAGAAGAAGATGCGACAAAGAAGACCTAAGACAGTTGAGCAACTAAAAGCCTGTTTTAGACAAGAATGGGACAACATTCCTATTCCTAAACTTGAGCAACTTGTCTCCTCAGTCCCCAGACGTTTGCAGACTGTTATAAAAAGAAGAGGACATGCCACACAGTGGTAAACATGGCCTTGTCCCAACTTAACTGAGATGTGTTGATGCCATGAAATTTAAAAATCAACTTATTTTTCCCTTAAAATGATACATTTTCTCAGTTTAAACATTTGATATGTCATCTATGTTGTATTGTGAATAAAATATTGAAATTTGAAACTTCCACATCATTGCTTTCTGTTTTTATTCACAATTTGTACAGTGTCCCAACTTTTTTGGAATCGGGTTTGTAGTTGAATGTCTCTGTTTAGATAATAATAAAAATTATTATATAATGGTATTATATAATAAACATGAATATATTTATGCTTTTACCTTCTTTCTCAGCTGCCTGAGCTGCGGAAACAGTCACGGCGTGACTACCTGACCAAACGTGAGCAGGAGAAGCTAGAGGACCTGGAGGCAGAGATTAAAGACGAGGAGTATCTTTTCTCCGGTGATGTTCTCACTGAGAAAGAGAGGAAAGACCTGGAATACAAGAAACAGATCAGAGACCTGGCCGAGACTACAAGAAAGCCGGCGCAAAGGAGAAAGAAGAGAGGAAAAACCGCTACTACATGCCCGAGGAGATCCGTAATAAAGTAATGCTGAGCAAATTTGTACACAGAAAGCTGTATTAGCTCTTCGTTACATGTGAAGTAGATGCTTTTATGTGGTACTTTTTAAATGCCAGGTGAAGAAATACAAGAAAATGTCTTTATATAATCTTAATATTTCTGTATTTGGGGACTCTCATGATTTTTCTCAGAATATTCTTAAAAAAGACATGGAGTCGGAGTTTGACGAGGGCCCCAAAGAGGGAGGAGGTGAGCAGGGACGATGGGAAGAGGCACGGGTCGCCACAGCCACACTGCAGTTCGGGGCCAAAGAAGAGAGAGAGAGGCGTATAAAGGAGGAAAAGGAGAAGTATCAGCTTGTGCTCGAAGAGGATGAGATGATTAACTTTGTGAGCACTGCTATCACCATGAAAGGAACACACACCGAAAAGGTCGGTGCATAAATCCATTGAGCTCTTCACTGTGGAAAGAAATTTTTAATAGTAATAGAGTTAAAAATCGAGATGCAAAGAACACTTTCTTCCTATCTTCAGGCTTATGTATTAACCTTCCAATTTCATCTTATTCGAAGTAAAAATTCTTTGTATTTAGGTTTAAGATTTAGGAAACTTTACTATTGACTGACACCGGAGTTTTTTTCCCATCCGTAAAAGCTTCTTTACACAAAATGTCACCATACCAACAATTACCCATTCTTAAACTCTTTAATGTTCTGCATTCTTTATTCACAGCCCTGTATTAATTATATATAATTATATAATATATATTATATTATATATGATAGAAGTATATTAGTGCAAGGGCATGTTGTTGCAGCCAGCATTACTTTCAGAGGTGCTGCTATAGACAATCGATCAACAACATTTAACCAGTCACATTCGAGATTAAACAGTGCTGATTTTTTTTAAACGCTGAAATGTGATATTTTTCTTTGTACAAAAAAAAATATGATTCTATTTCATTTGCTGTAAAGGGTGGCACGTTCCTTGTTTAATTCAGTATAACTTCCATATTTTGGACAAGAACTATGAGTATCCTGGGGTTCTGCTTAGTCTTATTATTGACTTGGTGTTTTAATTTGTTTTCTTTCTCTCTCTGTCTGATCGCTGATAGGATAAGGAACCAGAGCTCTCTCAGGCTAAACAACAAAAGCAGTCCATCCAGGAAGTAAGACGCAGCTTGCCTATATTTCCATACAGAGAAGACCTTCTCGCTGCCATCAGAGACCACCAGATCCTGGTTATTGAGGGTGAGACTGGCTCGGGAAAGACAACTCAGATTCCTCAGTACCTATTGGAGGATGTAAGTATTTACTATAAAAGACTCATTTTATTTAGTTACTGTTTAATCCAAAAGTTTGATCACTTGTTTTTTTATATTCCCAATGTTTCACTTTGTGTTTTGGTCATTGTGTGTCCTTAAGGGTTATACCAAAGGAGGGATGAAGGTCGCAGAGTGGCAGCTATGTCTGTAGCCGCTAGAGTGGCTCAGGAACTGGCAGTGAAGTTGGGAAATGAGGTGAGAATGTTTGAAATGAATATGCAACACACATGTGGTTTGAGAGTTTTCTTCCTCTTCCTGTATTTTTTTCTTCCAGTGGCTTTCTATGTTTCTGAAAAAAATCTGCCTGGAAAACTAATGACACTGGAATATAACTGATACTTTAAGTGTAATGTGTTTAGCATTGTGTGCTAATCATTTTCTTTCCTCAGGTGGGTTACAGTATCAGGTTTGAGGACTGCACGTCAAAACGCACCGTGCTCAAGTACATGACTGACGGCATGTTGCTGAGAGAGTTCCTCACCGAGCCTGATTTGGCTAGTTATAGGTAAAGATGAGACATTTTTGATTTTATAGAATTACTTTTACATTAATGGAACCCAGCCATTAGGGAGGCACAAGCCAGTGCATTCTTAGTGCCGGTCCCAAGCCCGGGTAAATGGGGAGGGTTGCGTTAGGAAGGGCATCCAGCGTAAAACGTGCCAAATCAAATATGCGGATCACAAATGAGAATTTCATACCGAATCGGTCGAGGCCCGGGTTAACAACGACCGCCACAGGTATCGTTAGCCGACAGGGTACCGGTGGAAATTGGGCTACTGTTGGCCGAAGGAGGAAAAGGAGAGGAGGAAGACGTCTACAGAGACGGCAGGGAAAGGAGCAGTGTAGGAGAGTGGAGGTTAGGGTTGGTACTTTAAATGTTGGTACTATGACGGGTAAAGGGAGAGAAGTAGCTGATATGATGGAGAGGAGAAAGGTAGATATGCTGTGTGTTCAGGAGACCAAGTGGAAAGGGACAGGAACATTGGAGGTGGATTTAAACTGTTTTATCATGGTGTGGATGGAAAGAGAAATGGTGTAGGGGTGATTCTGAAGGAAGAGTACAGTAAGAGTGTAGTGGAGGTGAAGAGAGTTTCTGATAGGGTGATGATCGTGAAGGTGGAAGTTGAAGGGATGATGATAAATGTCATCAGTGCCTATGCTCCACAAGTTGGCTGTGAGATGGAGGAGAAGGAAAGATTCTGGAGTGAATTAGATGAAGTGGTAGATGGTGTACCTAGGAAAGAACGGTTGGTGATTGGGGCGGACTTTAATGGGCATGTAGGTGAAGGGAACAGAGGTGACGAGGAGGTGATGGGTAGGTATGGTTTTAAGGAGAGGAATGTGGAAGGGCAGATGGTGGTAGATTTTGCTAAAAGGATGGAAATGGCAGTGGTGAACACTTATTTTAAGAAGAAGGAGGATCATAAGGTGACTTATAAGAGTGGAGAAAGGTGCACACAGGTGGACTATGTGCTATGCAGGAGATGCAACCTGAAGGAGATTGGCGACTGTAAGGTGTTGGCAGGGGACAGTGTAGCTAGACAGCATAGGATGGTGGTCTGTAGGATGGTTTTGGAGGCGAAGAAGAAGAGGAGGAGAGTGAGGACTGAAAGAAGAATAAGATGGTGGAAACTGAAGGAGGAAGAGTGTAGTGTGAGGTTCAGGGAAGAGGTCAGAGAGAGGCTCAGTGGTGTTAAGGAGGTGTTGGATGATTGGGCAAATACTGCAGGAGTGATGAGGGAGGCAGCTAGAAAAGTACTTGGTGTGACATCTGGAAATAGAAAGGAAGACAAGGAGACGTGGTGGTGGAATGAGGAAGTGCAGGAGAGCATAAGGAGAAAGAGGTTGGCAAAACAGAAGTGGGATAGACAGAGTGATGAGAAAAGTAGGCAGGAGTACAAGGAGATGCGGCAGCAGGTTAAGAGGGATGTGGCGAATGCCAAGGAAAAGGCATATGAGGAGCTGTATGAGAGGTTGGACACTAAGGAAGGAGAAAAGGATTTGTACCGATTGGCCAGGCAGAGGGACCGAGCTGGAAAGGATGTACTGCAAGTTAGAGCAGTAAAGGATGGAGAGGGAAATGTGTTGACTAGTGAGGAGAGTGTGTTGAGAAGGTGGAGGGAGTATTTTGAGCAGCTGATGAATGAGGAAAATCAGAGAGAGAGAAGGTTGGATGATGTGGAGTTGGTGAAGCAGGATGTAGATAGGATTAGTAAGGAGGAAGTGAGAGCAGCGATTAAGAGGATGAAGAGTGGAAAGTCGGTTGGACCAGATGACATACCGGTAGAAGCGTGGAGATGTTTAGGAGAGATGGCAGTGGAGTTTTTGACCAGATTGTTTAACAGGATTTTGGAAGGTGAGAAGATGCCTGAGGAATGGAGAAGAAGTGTGCTGGTACCAATCTTTAAGCATAAAGGAGATGTGCAGACCTGCAGTAACTACAGGGGTATTAAGTTGATCAGTCACACCATGAAGTTATGGGAAAGAGTAGTGGAAGCCAGGCTGAGAGAAGAGGTGACCATCTGTGAGCAACAGTATGGTTTCATGCCGAGGAAGAGCACCACAGATGCCTTATTTGCTTTGAGAATGTTGATAGAGAAGTATAGAGAAGGACAGAAGGAATTGCATTGTGTATTTGTGGATTTAGAGAAGGCGTACGACAGGGTGCCAAGAGAGGAGTTGTGGTATTGTATGAGGAAGTCAGGTGTGTCAGAGAAGTATGTGAGGGTGGTGCAGGACATGTATGAGGACAGTGTGACGGCAGTGAAGTGTGCAGTAGGTACGACAGACTGGTTTAGAGTGAAGGTTGGACTGCATCAAGGATCGGCCCTGAGCCCTTTCCTGTTTGCAGTGGTGATGGACAGGTTGACGGACGAGGTCAGACAGGAGTCTCCCTGGACTATGATGTTTGCGGATGATATTGTGATTTGTTGTGAGAGTAGAGAGCAGGTTGAGAAGAGCCTGGAGAGGTGGAGATATGCGCTGGAGAGAAGGGGAATGAAACTCAGTAGGAGTAAGACAGAATACATGTGTGTGAATGAGAGGGAGGGCAGTGGAGTGGTCCGGTTGCAGGGAGAAGAGCTTCAGAAGGTGGAGGAATTCAGGTACCTGGGGTCAACAGTGCAAAGTAATGGAGAGTGTGTTAGAGAAGTGAAGAAAAGAGTGCAGGCAGGGTGGAGTGGGTGGAGAAGAGTGACAGGAGTGATTTGTGATAGTAGGGTATCTGCAAAATTGAAAGGGAAGGTTTATAGGACTGTGGTGAGACCTGCGATGTTGTATGGTTTAGAGACAGTGGCATTGAGTAAAAGACAGGAGGTGGAGCTGGAGGTAGCAGAGCTGAAGATGTTGAGGTTTTCGTTGGGAGTGACGAGGATGGATAAGATTAGAAATGAGTTTATTAGAGGGACAGCGCATGTAGGATGTTTTGGTGACAAGGTGAGGGAGGCGAGATTGAGATGGTTTGGACATGTGCAGAGGAGGGACATGAATTATATTGGTAGAAGAATGCTGAGGATGGAGCCACCAGGTAGGAGGAAAAGAGGAAGGCCAAGAAGGAGGTTCATGGATGTGGTGAGGGAAGACATGCAGGTGGTTGGTGTGGGAGAGGCAGATGTAGAGGACAGGGTGGTATGGAGACGGATGATCCGCTGTGGCGACCCCTAATGGGAGCAGCCGAAAGAAGAAGAAGAAGACTTTTACATTAATGGCATGACTAATTAATGGCTGAGGCCTTGCTCAAGGGCCCAGCAGTGTGGCCGCTTGGTGGTGCTGGGAATTTATTTTGTGACCTTCCGATCCAAAGTCCGATGCCTTAACCACTAAGCTGCCACCTCCCTCTTTAATGTAATGTTTTATGTATTAATAAAATGTTTACTAGGGTGAGACAAAACCAGTCATTTCCCAGTTGGCTTGTATTTTTTTTACATTAATTTCCTTTATAACTACTGCAGATTTCTAAATATAGTAGTTAAATAGTGTCAGACTATCATAGCATAATCTTTTTAAATATAACAGATTTAGTTTTTTAATTCATCGCGTAGTTTTATTTCATAATCTCACTCTGCTAAAGTTTATTTGTGGTTATTGTGTTTGCTTTTTAAGCTAATTTGCTTAAAACTGTATAAAACTTTCCCATGTTAAAATTTGTGTGGACACAATTCCACATTATAAACTTTACATTGATTAATTTGGTCATTTTGAGTCACTGGTTTATTTCTTCTCTTCAGTGCGATCATCATTGATGAGGCTCATGAGAGAACTTTACACACAGACATCCTGTTTGGGCTGATCAAAGACATTGCACGCTTTCGGCCTGACCTGAAGGTCTTGGTGTCCAGTGCTACTCTGGACACTGAGCGTTTCTCCTGTTTTTTCGACAATGCCCCTGTGTTCAGGATCCCGGGTCGCAGGTTTCCTGTCGACATCTATTACACAAAGGTACGATCTACATGATCGTCACAGTCAACTCGTGTCCATGCTACTCGCTCTATTACTAGTCTGTTTGCATGACTTACAGTTAAATTGTGTGTTTACCAATCAATATTTGTGTCTTGTCTAGGCGCCTGAAGCTGATTATCTGGAAGCATGTGTGGTATCGGTACTGCAGATTCACGTGACTCAGGCTCCTGGAGACATCCTTGTGTTCCTCACGGGACAGGTCAGTCTTTGTTAGAATGAAACGTTACACTGCAGACCTTCTGAAGTGTGTTGCGCTTCACAATTCGTTTATCCCTTCACTTGTGTATTGTAGGAAGGGATTGAGGCATGCTGTGAGCTTCTGCAGGAGAGATGTAGGAGGCTTGGCTCAAAAATCTCTGAGCTTATTGTCCTACCGATTTATGCCAACCTGCCCTCAGACATGCAAGCTAAAATTTTTAACCCCACATCACCTGGAGCTCGGAAGGTACTTCAACACGTTTCCTCCACTGTTTAGTTGATCATATGACTGTAATAACTGTTTATTAACTAAATGTAGGAATTCACTGACCAAGTAAGTTCTAATCCTGGGTTACCCAAACTTTTTTCTGCGAGTGCTACATATGTTATGATCTAACAAATAATTAGGCTATGTTTATAACTAGAGGTCGACTGATAGTGGATTTTACCGATACTGATAGCTGTGTTGGATCGTTTTTGCCGATAACCAATTAATCAACCAATAGTTTTTAAAATGGATACTGGATAAAAAATGAATAAACATAACACTCAATTTAAAAATAGTACTGAACTTTATTATTATTTTTTTTTTAAATGTACTGAATTAAGAAAATGTACTAAAGTAAAAAAATATGAATATATTCATTAAGAAATATAATTAATAAATAAAAAAACAAAAAATGTAACACTGTGCTCTCCGTGCAGCACGCCATCTCACGTGTAAAAACACATAGGAGCACTTCTACATACCTGTACGTACTGTATTAACCTTAAGACACATGCAGATTTGAGGATACAGTTACAGATTGGAGGGTAAAAACTGCTTTCTGGTCTTTCGGTAAATTGCCTGGGATTATTGTTCCTGACTGGCAGGAGTGGGCCTCCGTGTGATAGATTCAACAAAGTATAAAATATAAAGCCTTAAATATGCCTGAAATAAAAGTAAATTTTGACACGATGCCATGGCAACAGTGTTTGGGATATCAAAAATCCGTTCGCAATTTAGCATCTCCAATTTCTCTCCGTCATGTTGGCCAAGTCTGGTGTCAATTCCACGAATCCCCTAGGAGGAGTATTTAAAAGTTTACCGCTTGCAGCTGTCAAAAATCCACCTTTGTGACTGACACATTTCCTGGGGCCTGTTGGTGGCGCTATACCCGGGACTCACAATAGGCACATCGATGCGATCGAAATCCTTGGGCGAACATACACGCCGCATGTCATCCCAATAAGACATTTTTTGCTTTAGATATTAGACACTTCCTGTTCTCTGAATTCGCCATGAGTTAGTCGCCTCGCCATGGCAGCACCATTCAAGATATAAAAAATCCCTTCGCAATTTAGCAAGTGCAGTGTCTTGGCATTATGTTCACTACGTTTGATGTCAATCGCATGAATTCCCTAGGAGGAGTATTTAAAAGTTCACCGCATGCACTTATAAAACAATCCAAAATGACCGACTGCCTTTTGGGTGGAGCTCATAGTTTTGAGGTCGAAAGTTGTTAGAGTCGATGACATCTATATGCGTACCAACTCTCGTGCATGTGCGTACATAATTGCCCGATCTGTGCACCAATGTTTGTTTTTGCATTACAGGGGGCATTACAGAGCCCCCCCGCCACGCCCGTATTCCTGACTTTGCCCGATGAAGTGTGTGCCAAATTTCAAGAGTTTTCGAGCATGTTAGGGGACCCCAATTGGCCAATGTGTTAAAAAAATTAAATAAAATACTAAATACTGCTATATTATCAAATCCAACATATTTTATTTCTGATCAATTTCTCAGGTTGTAGTAGCCACAAACATAGCAGAAACCTCCCTCACCATTGACGGCATCATCTACGTGATCGACCCAGGCTTCTGCAAACTGAAGAGCTACAATGCCAGAACAGGGATGAAGTCTCTAAATGTTACGCCATGCTCAAGGGTAACGGATGTACTTCATTCAGGTTTAACAATGGTTCTGGTTCTTTTTTCTACTATAAGTGTTACAATAGATTAGTAATGCTTTGCTAATTCAAACATGCTATATCTAACTCATTGCATTGATTGTGCAAAGAGGATAGCAAAAACATAATTACTCAATGTTTTTTTTTTTTTTTTATATTGAAATATCTGCAATCTCATTAGACTGCCATCATTTGATGAAGTTTTTTTTAACAAGATTGTTTAACAAGATTTTGGTAGGTGAGAGGATGCCTGAGGAATGAAGAAGTGTGCTGGTAGCGATTCTTAAGAATAAAGAAGATGTGCAGACCTGCAGTAACTACAGGGGAATAAAGTTGATCAGTCACACAATGAAGTTATGGGAAAAAGTGGTGGAAGAGCACCACAGATGCATCATTTGCTTTGAGAATGTTAAAGAAGTACAGAAAAGGCCAGAAGGAGTTGCATTGTGTGTTTGTGGATTTAGAAAAAGCGTACGACAGGTCAGAGAGAGGAGTTGTGGTATTGTATGAGGAAGTCAGGTGTGTCAAAGAAGTATGTGAGGGTGGTGCAGGACATGTATGAGGACAGTGTGACAGCAGTGAAGTGTGCAGTAAGAACGACAGACTGGTTCAAGGTGGAGGTTGGACTGCATCAAGGATCGGCTCTGAGCCCTTTCCTGTTTGCAGTGATGATGGACAGGTTGATGGACGAGGTCAGACAGGAGTCTCCAAGAACTATGATGTTTGCGAATGATATTGTGATTTGTGGTGAAAGTAGTGAGCAGGTTGAGAAGAGCCTAGAGAGGTGGAGGTACTTGCTGGAGAGAAGGGGAATGAAAGTCAGCAGGAGTAAGATAGAGTACATGTGTGTAAATGAGAAGGAGGGCAGTGGAGTGGTGCGGTTGCAGAGAGAAGAGGTGGAGAAGCTGGAGGAGTTCAGGTACCTGTGGTCAACAGTGCAAAGTAATGGAGAGTGTTTTAGAGAAGTGAAGAAAAGAGTGCAGGCAGGGTGGAGTGGGTGGAGAAGAGTGATAGCAGGAGTGATTTGTGATAGAAGGGTATCTGCAAGAGGGAAAAGGAAAGTTTATAGGACTGTGTTGAGACCTGCGATGTTGTATGGATTAGTGACAGTGACATTCAGTAAAAGACAGGAGCTGAAGGTAACAGAGCTGAAGATGCTGAGGTTTTCGTTGGGAGTGACAAGGATGGACAGGATTAGAAATGAGTTTATTAGAAGGACAGCGCATGTTGGACATAAGTTACTTGACTGCATTGACGTTTTTATTCCTAATACGGCTATTTGGTTTTTTTAGGGCCCGAGCACCGAGGAGCAGGCCAGAATGGCCTGCACCAAAGGTGCAAAGCCCTATTGTTTTCCTTAGAATTATTAGGGCCCGAGCACCGAGGAGCAGGCCAGAATGGCCTGCACCGAAAGGTGCAAAGCCCTATTGTTTTTGTTAGAATTTATTCTTTTTTTTTTTTTCTTTTTTTTTTCCACACATTGGCCATTTGGGGTCCCTTATCATGCTCGAAAACTCTTAAAATTTGGCACACACGTCACTAGGGCCGGACAAAGACTGGAATACAGGCGTGGCAGGGGGGCTCTGTAGCGCCCCCTGTAATGCAAAAACAAACATTGGTGCACAGATCCGGCAATTATGTTTGCACATGCACGAGAGTTGATACGCCTATAGACCTCATCGACCCGAACAACTTTCGCCCTCAAAAATATGACCTCCGCCCAACAGGAAGTCAGCCATTTTGGTTAGTTTTATAAGTGCATGCGGTGAACTTTTAAATACTCCTCCTAGGGAATTCATGCGATTGACATCAAACATGGTGAACATGATGCCGAGACATTGGAATTGCTAAATTGCGAAGGGATTTTTGATATCAAAGTCGTCTGCCTTTAGGGCCGGTCAAAGGCTGGAACATAGGCGTGGCGGTAGGGCTCTGTAGCGCCCCCTGTAATGTAAAAACAAATATTGGTGCACAGATCTGGCAAACATGTACGCACATGTACGAGAGCTGGTATGCATATAAATCTCATCGACCCGAACAACTTTTACAATCAAACCTATTAGCTCCGCCCAACCGGAAGTCGGCCATGTTGGGTTGTTTTATAAGTGCATGCAGTGAACTTTTAAATACTCCTCCTAGGGAATTCATGCGATTGACATCAAACGTGGTGAACATGATGCCGAGACATTGTAGATGATAAATTGCAGAGGGATTTTTGATAATTTGAACGGTGCTGCCATGGCGAGGTGTCAAACTTTACTTTTATTTCAGGCATATTTAAGGCTTTTGGCTTGCTTAGATTAACTTGAAATTTGACACATACATCACATTTGACAAGTCACATACATCACAAGTGTGGACAAAAAGGTCGGCCAACGGTGTGTCTCTTATGTGGCTCACTAGCACCCCCGTTTGTCTAAAATGTGGGATTTCTTTTACCTACAGTCCCCAAATGGGTCAGTAACAACATAAAATAGTCCACTGATATTTACCCACTTGATGCACTTGCACACTGTGCATTGTTTTCTGGGAGGCACCGTATAGCGATACACAAACGTGCGAGGGCCCGCCATTGCTGCTTGCAGCTATATTTTTTTGTTTGTTTTTTTTAATACACATTTTATGCTGAATAGTGTTAAATAAATAACACCCAAAGTAAATAACAATTTTATTTTTTATTTTTTGCAGGCCTCAGCCAATCAGCGGGCAGGCCGGGCAGGTCGGGTAGCTGCAGGCAAATGTTTTAGGCTCTACACAGCCTGGGCCTATAAACACGAGATGGAGGAAACCACAGTTCCTGAAATCCAGAGGACCAACCTGGGCAATGTGGTCCTGCTCCTGAAGACTCTGGGTATGACCCTAAATGCATTGCTTGGCTAAATAATAAATATTTAAATAAGTCGAATTTAGTAGTGATTTAGAAGTAGTGATTTATTATATATATATACCTTGTGTGTCCAAACTTTTGGTCTGTACTGTATATATATACGTATATATATATATATATATATATATATATATATATATATATATATATATATATATATATATATATATATATATATATGTATGTATATATATATATATATTATATATACAGTACAGACCAAAAGTTTGGACACACCTGCTCATTCAAAAAGTTTTCTTTATTTTCCTGACAATGAAAATTGTAGATTCACACTGAAGGCATCAAAACTATGAATTAACACATGTGGAATTATATACATGACAAAAAAGTGAACTGAAAATATGCCATATTGTAGGTTCTTCAAAGTAGGCATCAAGAGAATGCCAAGAGTGTGCAAACCAGTAATCTAAGCAAAAGGTGGCTACTTTGAAGAACCTACAATATGACATATTTTCAGTTGTTTCACACTTTTTTGTTATGTATATAATTCCACATGTGTTAATTTATAGTTTTGATGCCTTCAGTGTGACTCTACCATTTTCATAGTCATGAAAATAAAGAAAATTCTTTGAATGAAAAGGTGTGTCCAAACTTTTGGTCTGTACTGTATATATATATATATATATATATATATATATATATATATATATATATATATATATATATACAGTGGAACCCGGTTATGTCGATGTCCTAGGGAGTCGCCAAAAAGCATCGAGGTAACCGATGATCGAGATAAACAAAAATCAAAATGGCGGCAATATATTAACGTGCTTGAAATTTCTTTATGTACATGATGTGCGTTAATAAATGAGAATGTGCATGCACGTGTTTTTGGAGGTTTTTTACACAACAGCGTTGCCGCGATTTGTTTGATGAAGTCATGCTATAAAAATGTACATACGTTTGTTAACAACAAAAGGCATAAGTGCACCAACTAACAGCAGAGATTCACCAGTATACAATACAAACCACCGTCCATTCTCCATACAAACCTTTATTATATTCTCCAACATTATAAACACACAGATCGCTCAAAAAAAAAAAAAAACAACGGCTGCACAGTGCCGTCTCACATTTAGTCCACATGTGGAAAAAAAAGTATACAGTAAAAAAAAATAAACAGTAACTAAGTTTCTGAAAACTTATGACCATCAGGCTGAAGTAATCCGCACAAACACACAAAGCAAAGTGTCCGAAAAAACTTACGTCCACGATGCCGAGGGGGAGATAAGCCGAGCAAAAGAGAGAGAGAGAGAGAGAGAGAAAGAGAGAGAGAGAGAGTTTGTGAATGGAAAAATAGGGAAATTCAAAAATACCGCGACTGGCGGCACGGCGTGAAGCCGGAAAAAAAAACCGGAAGATCCAAAACCGAACCCGAAACCAAAAACGAGGGACAGAAAAGTCTCAAACGTGAATGGCTGAAGGGGGGGTGGCAGGTGCTTTCTCGGCCGCTTTCTCTGAAGCTCCCGGCTTCAACTCCTTACCGAGAGAGCCGTGCTCCTTACCGAGCGCGCGCGCGCGTCGCTCCTTACCGAGAGAGCCGTGCTCCTTACCGAGCGCGCGCGCGTCGCTCTTACCGAGAGAGCCGTGCTCCTTACCCTTCTCAACATAACTGATAAATAATGCTAAGAAAAAGCGACAATTTGGCGGTTCCACTTCAAAAACGTCGACTTAATAGGGTTGTCGAGGTAACCGAGGTCGAGATAACCGGGTTCCACTGTATATATATACATTTTTTATTTTTTTTAAGCAATTCTTTGAATAACATTATCGCCAATAACACACAAACCCTCCCAAATAAGTTGTCAGGACGTATTGGATCAGTTTGCTCCTACTAAACTTCTCCATTTGTGTTTGTTTAACTTCACTGAAGCATGAGTGCACCAGTTCCAGTTTTTCATGGTTGTAGTTGAACACGCTCATTGTTTTATGACATGGGGCAGCACTTTGCTGGCATTCCAATTTAAACCTGTTGATTGTCTACAAGTTATGCAGCACGTAGAGCAAGTTCTAAGGTGAAGCTAAATTTGGAAGCGATGTGACACGTGTCTGAAACGCCTGCCACATTAGACTGGGAGCACTGTGTGCTTCTAAAGATTTGAAAGAATGAGGTTTCACAAAGTAGTGTTGGGTACCACATTTATATATATATATATATATATATATATATATATATATATATATATATATATATATATATATATATATACAGTGCCCTCCACAATTATTGGCACCCCTGTTTAAGATGTGGTCGTGGACTTCTAAAAATTCTCATTTTTTTTAAAACAACATAGAACCCAAATGCAAAAAAAGAGAAAAATCCAACCTTTCATTTAAGTACATTACTTTGGTGGTAAAAAAAATCATACATTTAGAAAAAAAAAAAAAACTTGAAATCATGTGTCCCACAATTATTGGCACCCCTAACAATTCCTCTGAAAAATTAAATTTTTTTTTTTTTTAATGTATTTTTCTGTAGTTGCTAAGGTTGGTCAGGGTATCTAGGGACTTTTAATTAGTAATTCATGATTTCCTGTTTCCCTGGGGTATAAATATGACGTGACACAGAGGCCTAATTCTCTTACCCATTTGTCAACATGGCAAAGACAAGAGAACACACCATTCAAGTAAGGCAGATGTGTGTCGACCTTCATAAGTCAGGCAATGGCTACAAGAAAATAGCCACTCGCCTTAACTTGCCGGTATCTACAGTCAGAGGAATCATTAAGAAGTTTAAAACAACTGGAACAGTGACAAACAAGGCTGGAAGAGGTCCCAAGTTTATCTTGCCACAACGCACAGTGAGGAGGATGGTAAGAGAAGTAAAAAAATTTCCCAAGCTCACCGTCACAGAATTGCATCAAAGAGTGGCATCTTGGGGTCACAGAGTCTCCAAAACAACCATCAGACGCTCTCTACATGCCAACAAGCTGTTTGGGAGGCATGCAAGGAAAAAGCCTTTTCTCACTAACACTCACAAACGTAAACGTCTGGAGTTTGCTAAGCCGTACTGGGACTTCAACTGGGATCGTGTGCTTTGGTCAGATGAGACTAAGATTGAGCTTTTTGGCAACAAACACTCTAAGTGGGTCTGGCGAATGAGTATGCCGAAAAGCACCTCATGCCCACCGTGAAGTATGGGGGAGGATCTGTGATGCTGTGGGCCTGTTTCTCTTCCAAAGGCCCTGGGAACCTTGTTAGGGTGCATGGCATTATGAACGCTTTGAAGTACCAGGATATTTTAAATAAAAACCTGATGGCCTCTGCCAGAAAGCTGAAGATGGGTCGTCATTGGGTCTTTCAGCAGGATAATGATCCAAAACATGTGGCAAAATCTACACAAAAGTGGTTCAGCAGTCACAAACTCAAGGTCCTCCCATGGCCATCTCAGTCCCCAGACCTCAACCCAATCAAAAACCTGTGGGGCGAGCTAAAGAGAAGAGTGCATAAGAGAGGGCCCAGGACACTGGATGATCTAGAAAGATTGTGCAAAGAAGAATGGTCAAAAATCCCTCTCTCTGTGTTCTCCAACTTGTGAAAGTTATAGGAGGAGATTAAGTGCTGTCTTGTTGGCAAAAGGAGGTTGTACAAAGTATTAACATCAGGGGTGCCAATAATTGTGGCACACATGATTTCAAGTTTGTTTTTTTTTTCTAAATGTGTGATTTTTTTACCACCAAAGTAATGTACTTAAATGAAAGGTTGGATTTTTCTCTTTTTTTGCATTTGGGTTCTATGTTGTTTTAAAAAAAAGGAGAATTTTTAGAAGTCCACGACCACATCTTAAACAGGGGTGCCAATAATTGTGGAGGGCACTGTATATATATATATACACACACACACACACACATATATATATACATATATATATATATATATATATAATATATATATATATATATATATATATATATATATATATATATATATATATATATATATATATATTTGTGTGTGTGTGTGTGTGTATATATATATATATATATATATATATATATATATATATATATATATATATATACATACATGAAATCATGTGTATATATATATATATATATATATATATATATATATATTTGTGTGTATGTATGTATATATATATATATATATATATATATATATATATATATATATATATATATATATATATATATTTGTGTGTATGTATGTACAGTATCATAATTTTGTAGTCCCCCAGACTGATGTGAATCTTTTTGTCAATAATTCTATGAAACCTGTTTGAATGACTGACAGGCATAAATGACCTGATCCATTTTGACTTCATGGACCCTCCTCCACACGAATCTCTGGTGCTGGCTCTTGAGCAGCTCTACGCCCTGGGTGCACTGAACCACCTCGGAGAACTCACTAAGGTACATGAGCATTCATGCGTCTCTTTTGTGTACAGACATGAATTGGAGTCATGACAACAGCTTGAGCAGTAGTGCTGGAACAAATTCTATACAAATCTTTGGTTTATATTCTAAATTTAAATCATTTAATTATTATAAAATAACCTTATTGTTTCTAACCAATAATTTACCTGGTATTTCACTGGGGTTCATATAAAGCTAATAATGAACAGATAAAGATGTTATTTAAAAAAGGAAAAATTATAATTTCTGAGGTAATGCATTCTGTAAGGAGATGTTTATTTAACTTTTATGGAAAAACTCTTCAATTTAAGTGCTTTAAAACACTTTTTTTGTAAAGAAATGCATTTTCTTTTTCATAAACATTTAGTAGAAGAGAGAAAAAAGCGGTTGTTTGATAGAAGTTTATAGCTGCTATGGTGTAAACAATAACAGAATGAACTTGTCTCATTGATGTTACAAAAACATTAACTTCAACATCAGGCTTTCATCACATTGTCCTATCGTTTACCATTTTTCCATAATATAAAATTATTAATTAAAATGTCAAACTGTTTTCACTGTGTGACTATTTGTTGAATATTATTACACAACATAAAAAGCTATGTAGAAGACTTTGTTTAGTGGACCACAATCTAGTGGACCATCTTCCCAGAAGAGTGGAGGGAATTCTAAAAACAAATTGGAACTAAATGTGGAATGCAATGCTCAAAAATCACATACCATACATATGATCAGGTGACCCAATAATTTTGGCAATATAGTGTATTTACACTTTTAAGTGTAAATACCCTTCTTTTATATGTAACTCGTACATTTAAACCCTTTGCCTTGTTGTATACTGTTATATTTTAGGGCTGTAGCTATCGATTATTTTAGTAATCGAGTATTCTGCTGATTATTCCAACGATTATTCGAGATAAGAAGTAACTTTTCTTTATTAAAGAGCAATACTCAATATACAAGAGAAGATAAGACGGTCTCTTAAACAAGACATTTGTTTCCTTTGTAGATAAATGTACTTTGTTATTGCTGAAATTGCATACAGAAATATCTGTGAAAACAAAACCAATTTAGTGCATTTAATTGCCATATTACATCAAAATCTAAATACAAATATATAAATAAAATGATATAAATACATTTCAGAATACTCTTTTTAAAAAAAGGAAAAAAGTATGGTGTTTTCTTTTTGTCTTAGTTTGAAATGATCCCAAACTTTGAAAACTTTGTCGTTTTCTTTGGACTGAATCTTATGGAAGCCCGTTTCCGCCACATAAAAAAAAAAAAGTCTAAGTCTACCCTTTTTTTTCTTGCAATTCTGACTTTTTTTCTTCTTGTAATTCTGACTTTTGTGTTTTAGTTGGGGAGGAGGATGGCTGAGCTTCCTACTGACCCCATGCTGAGTAAAATGATCTTGGCGTCTGAACAGTAAGTCTCCATGCTGATATTTCCAGTCACAGATATCATTTTCCAGCTTTAGGATTCAACACCGTTATTATTTCATGTGACCATTTCTTTGTTTCCCTGCAGGTATAAGTGCTCAGAGGAGGTGTTGACCATCGCTGCCATGCTGTCAGTCAACAATTCCATCTTCCACAGGCCAAAAGACAAAGTGGTGCATGCCGACAATGCACGGATGAACTTTGTGGTGCCAGGAGGAGACCATCTAATGCTCCTTAATGTTTATTCTCAGGTAACATCATTGTCAGGAAGGATTTTACTTCCCTATACCTGTCAAAGCAATCAATAAACATGTCCTTGATGAAACTGGTTTAACTTGTTATAGTGTAGAGAACACACACAGTCTGTGTTTACTGCTGTGTCATAATGAAAAGTGAAGCAGCTTCAAGCTAAAAATATGTAGTCATAGCTGATGTCTAATAAATCTAGGACCAATCTAGGACCAACTGCATTTCTAGCTACAGTGTAAACAACGGTTTAGTTTTTTTTTCCTTTTTTTTTTTTTTGCTCCCGCTTTGTCAGCTTAAATTTCCCCGATACGGTAAAACTTTGTTGAGTGTTATTCCTAACATCTAGGCCAAACAAAGTTCTGACTGGATTCCCACAGCCTGTACCATTGTTTTGACCTACTTGCATAGAAAAATCTACACAAAAACATGCAGACTAAAGTAATTTACTGAAACCACAGAGAAGTTATTGAGTTGACTTTAAATGTAATTGGTACATTTAATATTAGGATTTTATTGGTGCTTGATATTCCAATCACATAAACGTAAAAAGCTGCGTAACAAACACAATAGATCGGGGTTAACTTTGTAATCATCTATCTTGAACTGTTTTTTTTCTCACTCTATTCTGTTGCAGTGGGTGGAAAGTGGTTATTCCACACAGTGGTGTTTTGAAAACTTTATCCAATTTCGCTCTATGAGGCGAGCACGAGACGTGAGAGAACAGCTGGAGGGGCTGATGGAAAGAATTGAGGTTGAGTTGTTCAGCGCTGACGGTGACAACATCTGCATTCGCAAGGTAGCTGCCTTCCTCACCACCTTCTCCTTTATCCTATCTCTTACAACACAGCATGACCGAGAGGTTTAACTTGTGATAGCGTGAACTACACAGTTTGTGTTTACTGCTGTCATTATGCAAAGTTATTTTCATTGGTGCAGACCAAATCTTATATTCCCTCAAACAAAGAATACTTTATATACATCATATCTGGACATTTGTGTTTTCATAATGCATTCTAAATCTGATTATAATATTACATTAACTATTATAGTTTTTATGGCATTTAGCAGATGCCCTTATCCAGAGCGATGTGCAAAGTTCTATATGCTTTATGTAGCTAGAATTTGTTGGAAAAAACACTGCTGTATATTTCTATTTGCCACCTATTTGTTTCTTCTCCTTTGATGACATTTCATTATTTCATAAAAAAAAAAGGCTGACTTGATATGCAATATTTTTTGTATTGGGCAAGTTGATTTCACAGTTAAATCTTAATAGTTTCTGATGTTTGATTGATTCTGGGAAGTGGTAACCCAGTGGCTAAGACCCTATACTTCGGATCAGATAAATACATGCATACAAACAAACAAACAACTTACATATATATATATATATATATATATATATATATATATATATATATATATATATATATATATATATATACACACACACACACTGGAGATCAAAATTAGAGAACAATTCATAAACAATTAAACAATTCTGAAATAATGTCATCTTCACTGCTCAACAGTTGAAGGAGTTTTTGCACAAAACAACAAAAATAAGGCATTTAAAAAAAACAACATTATTTTGCAGAAAACACACTGATCAAAATTAGAGAACACTTTCAGATACCTCCCAGTTATTGGTGTTAATCTGGTACCTGGTGCTAATTTCCTTGATTATCTGTCAACCCCTATTTAACTGGCAGCCTAACTTCCAGTTTCACTGACTCTGCAAGATGGTGGGCCGTACTAAAGTGACTGAAAGCCTCCGGCAGCAGGTTGTCCAGATGAAGGCCAAAGGAAGGACCCTATCAGCCATAGCAAGACAAGTTGGTCATTCCAAATCTGTGATTTCAAGAATATTGAATCTTTACAACATCCCAAACTTTACAACATCCCAACGTTCAAGTCCACCAGGAAGGCTGGTCGTCCACGGAAGACAAATACAAGAGAGGACAGGATACTGCGGAGGATCTTAATGGGCAATCGTTTCCTGGAATTGCTCACCTGTTCAGCGCTGAACAGGTTAAGGATCTGTCTCGTCATACAGTGTCTCGACGTTTAAGAGCATTTGGACTGAAAGCCCACTCTGCAGTGACCAAACCTCTCATTAGCAGAAAGAATCAAAAGGCTAGACTAAGCTTTGCTGAGGAGCATGTTGTGTGGACAGAGGGAGAACTGGTCCAAAGTTCACTTCAGTGATGAAAGCAAGTTAAATTAATTTTGGGTCAGATGGGAAACATTATGTTCGGTGACAAACTGGAGAAAGACTGAACCCAAAGTGTGTAAAGAATTCGGTGAAAAGTGGAGGAGGAAGTGTCATGGTTTGGGGCATGTTTTCTGCAGCAGGAGTTGGGCCTCTTATACAGCTACATGGCAGAGTGAATGCAAATGTTTATCAGAACCTTCTTCAACAACATATGGTTCCTGTAGCAGCCCGGTTGAAATAAAGTTGACTCTTGCACTGATGTTGGCGTTTGACTCTTTTCCTGTTTTATTTTCCTTATAATGCACCGTATTAGACTTTAAAACACCTTATTTGCATCCACAATTCCCTTTTTATTTGAGTCCACAATAACACCGTAAGAGCTAGAACAAACAACAACATTCACAAATAATTCAGATACATGCAAAATGAAATGAAATAATATACTATTTAACAGCAAAACTATCACATTTTAAAGATAACATCTAATATAAACAGGATAAAATTACTTGTATAACAAGCAAATACTTATAAGCTAGCACATAAACTATATTAACTACCTAAAAGTGCACAAATACACTTGACTGACCTTTGTGACCAGGTACTAAAATAAAATAAGGCCAAAAAACACAAAAATAAACCGTATGCTACACTAATCAGGCAAATATAACTACTCTAAATTACTTTTTGCTGCTTCAACTTTATATTTAAACGTTTTGACTCCGTAACCGTGTTGCTTCTTCTCTCCGTGCATGAGCGATTTCCACATGTATGGCAAGCCAAAAGGGTCAGAATTACGCCTTAGATTAAACGCGTTAACATTAAACACGCCGTTAAATACGGCGTTTTAAACAGTATTGGCGCCGTAAAATACGCCGTTGTGATCACAAACGCCATAAAAGGCACGCGAAAATACGTAAATGACGCCGTATTTGACGGCGTTTAGTATACAAGAAAAGCGCCGCTTTTTACGCCGTTCATAGAGTCACGTGACGGCGTAAAAAAGGGCGTTTTGGTTGCACAGCGCGCGCGTCTTTTACGCCGTTTTTCTAATAGTATAATGAGTCACCAACCATTGATTTCCACAGCCAGTAATATTGAACTGTTCTCATCCAATCAATGATGAACAGAACCAGACCGCACCAATTCAGCACAGATCATTTGTGATAATGTTTAATGGCTTTACCTGGTCAAGTTTCCATTTCTATTCTTTAGTGTTTTAAATTGTTATTGGCGTTATTGTATTACAAGACAAAACTAATCAATGCTTGTGTTCATTAAATAAAAACTTCAGCAAAGTTTCTGTAAAAATCTGAATCTTTGAATTTTTTATAACAGCTCTGGTAAAAATTTTGTTCAAGATCCAAATGTATTTGATTGTCAAAGAATAAATCAGAAAACAATTTTGGTGTGGCAACTGGGCACTTTTATTTCACCAGCATTCCAGAAGACCTCAACATTGACGTGCATTGCCTTAAATTAACTACAACTTCTTAACATATTTACATTTTAAAATAATGACTATTAAAGTCATAGCTGCAAGCTTATTCAGATCTATACAAATGTAAAAAGGTGATTTCACCAAATTTCACCGAAAAAAAAGGGGATGTTTTGGACACTGTTTTTTTGGTGTCAAGAAATAAAAACCTGAAAGTGATACTGTATAATAGAACATACTGTAAACAAACTTGAAAGGTTCACTCTATGTTTTGTACATTTAATGAAAGTCAGCCATAACATTCAGCCATAAATTCTATTTTGGGATGAACTCGTCCTTTCTTATGATTCATTTAAAGATGTCAATTAGAATTAGACATCCTTTGCAATGTTTTGTGTTTTTTGACATCTTTAAATGAATCATAAGAAAGGACGAGTTCATCCCAAAATAGAATTTATGGCTGACTTTCATTAAATGTACAAAACATAGAGTGAACCTTTCAAGTTTGTTTACAGTATGTTCTATTATACAGTATCACTTTCAGGTTTTTATTTCTTGACACCAAAAAAACAGTGTCCAAAACATCCCCTTTTTTTTCGGTGAAATTTGGTGAAATCACCTTTTTACATTTGTATAGATCTGAATAAGCTTGCAGCTATGACTTTAATAGTCATTATTTTAAAATGTAAATATGTTAAGAAGTTGTAGTTAATTTAAGGCAATGCACGTCAATGTTGAGGTCTTCTGGAATGCTGGTGAAATAAAAGTGCCCAGTTGCCACACCAAAATTGTTTTCTGATTTATTCTTTGACAATCAAATACATTTGGATCTTGAACAAAATTTTTACCAGAGCTGTTATAAAAAATTCAAAGATTCAGATTTTTACAGAAACTTTGCTGAAGTTTTTATTTAATGAACACAAGCATTGATTAGTTTTGTCTTGTAATACAATAACGCCAATAACAATTTAAAACACTAAAGAATAGAAATGGAAACTTGACCAGGTAAAGCCATTAAACATTATCACAAATGATCTGTGCTGAATTGGTGCGGTCTGGTTCTGTTCATCATTGATTGGATGAGAACAGTTCAATATTACTGGCTGTGGAAATCAATGGTTGGTGACTCATTATACTATTAGAAAAACGCCGTAAAAGACGCGCGCACTGTGCAACCAAAACGCCCTTTTTTACGCCGTCACGTGACTCTATGAACGGCGTAAAAAGCGGCGCTTTTCTTGTATACTAAACGCCGTCAAATACGGCGTCATTTGCGTATTTTCGCGCGCTTTTTACGGCGTTTGTGATCACAACGGCGTATTTAACGGCGCCAATACTGTTTAAAACGGTATTTAACGGTGTTTTTAATGTTAACGCGTTTAATCTAAGGCGTAATTCTGACCCTTTTGGCTTGCCATACTTTACGTGAGGTTTGCGTAAGCCACGTGCTTATATTGTCACGAGTCAAAATGTGATATCAGGCTCCCTGCATTTTGTTATATTTTACATGTATATAGATTTGGTTTTACTATAAATGATGTTGAGATGTTTAAATATAAAATTACATGTTTGTGTTAGTATATAAAAATGTTAGCTAAAAGAGTTAAAATAAACAGAGTTAATAAGCAAAGCTCTGCAAGTTTTAAGAAGCTGACAATAAAATCTGCCATGTTATTTACAAGTTGCTGTGAAGCGTGTAGTCCAAGAAACACTGAAGGGTGTGTGTGTAAAAGTGCATTTAAGGTGCAAGTAACCAGCATGTTAATCTGGAAAGTGAGGTAGAGATGTGAAAATGGTGTTGTAACAGAATGTGTTATTTTTGGAATTTGTGTGGTTTATGTCATGGCTTAAAGGCACTCCAATATGTCTAAGAGGACAGTGAATATGGACAGTGAAACAAACTGGATAAATGGACAGTGTTTACAGTGCAGTGAATAACACGTCACTAAAAGAGAACCGAGAAAAGTGTAATGAAGGCAAGCCACAGTTTCTGTGTCATCCTTTTTGTTCTCCACTTTTCAGTTTTTTACAGCTGTCTACAGGTTCCACAACCTGCTACCCGTAACACTTACCATTTTTCCATAATATAAAATTATTCATTAAAATGTCAAACTGTTTTCACTGTGTGACTATTTGTTGAATATTATTACACAACATAAAAAGCTATGTAGAAGACTTTGTTTACATACACTATATTG
The DNA here is from genome assembly GCA_039877035.1 of Silurus lanzhouensis. Lineage (NCBI taxonomy): Eukaryota > Metazoa > Chordata > Actinopteri > Siluriformes > Siluridae > Silurus > Silurus lanzhouensis. The sequence continues at coordinate 4,537,618 of JBCEWE010000333.1, forward strand.
CCAAATGTATTAGGTCACCTGTCCTTTCCTGCTATATGTGGTACTTTTCCAAACTGTTACCACAAAGCTGAAGGCACTCAGTTGTTCCAGGATGGCAATGCCCCTGTGCACAAAGTGAGCTCCTTGAAGATCTGGTTTACATGGTTTGGAGAGAAAGATTTTGAGTGCTATAGAGCACTGATCTCATCCTACTGAACACCTTTGGGATGAATTGAACTGCAACCCAGGTCTCCTCACCTACATCAGTACCTGCCTTTAATAATAACTTTGTGGCTGATGAACACACACATCCACTTCAGATCCACAATCTAGTGGACCATCTTCCCAGAAGAGTAAAGGGAATTCTAAAAACAAATTGGGACTAAATATGGAATGCAATGCTCAAAAATCACATACTGTACATATGACCTGGTGACTTAATACTTTTGGCAATATAGTGTATTTACACTCTTAAGTGTAAATACTAGGGATGCAATGAATATTCGCCCACCGAAGATTTTCAAATTTCAAGAGGGGGTGCGTCTGCAAAGAGTTTCTCCACGTCGGGTTTAATTTATCACCTGAAATCCAAACATCCGATCGCTATGCTGAATATGAGAGGAACGCGGCACATAAAAGCAAAACCCCTCCGAGCATGCGCACTCCGTCTGTGGTGGACGTTTTTGAAAAGGCAGGAAGTTTCCCAGTGATAGTGTTGTATTGTTGTATCTTTAAGCAGTTGCACTTGTTCCGAATGCACTTTGTTTTTATGAAAGAACATATTTAATTTTACAACCTTTCAGCAGGACAGAGGGTCTGTACATTATTATTTAATTATTTATTTAAACATTTTCATAATTTGTTATTGATTAATTCTTTGAAACTTTAATATTAATTTATGCAATTTAAATGCCTTGATTTTAGTAAGGTTAGTACACAGTCATAGCCATAAATGCAATGGTAATAATAATTGGCATAATTTCTTTCGGTGTTTCGTTTTTTGGTTTTCCGCCTTGCTTTCCTCTTTTTCGTTTTTCAGTTTCGGCCAAGAATTTTCATTTTGGTGCATCCCTAGTAAATACCCTTCTTTTATTTGTAACTCGTACATTTGAACCCTTTGCCTTGTTATATACTGTTATATTTTAGCGCTGTGGCTATCGATTATTTTAGTAATTGAGTATTCTGCTGATTATTTCAACGATTATTCGAGATAAGAAGTAACTTTTCTTTATTAAATAGCAATATTCAATATACAGGATAAGATAAGACGGTCTCTTAAACAAGACATTTGTTTCCTTTGTAGATTAATGAACTTTATTGCTGAAATTGCATACAGAAATATCTGTGAAAACAAAACCCATTTAGTGCATTTAATTGCCATATTACATCAAAATCTAAATACAAATATATAAATAAAAAATCATAAATACTTCTATTACTCTTTAAAAATAAAGGAAAAAGTTTTTTTTGTCTTAGTTTGAAATGATCCCAAACTTTGGAAAATTTGTCATTTTATTTGGCCTGAATCTTATGGAAGCCCGTTTCCGCCACATAAAAAAAAGAGTCTAAGTCTACCTTTTTTTTTTCTTGCAATTCCGCCTTTTTTCTTCTTGTAATTCTGACTTTTGTGTTTTAGTTGGGGAGGAGGATGGCTGAGCTTCCTACTGACCGAATGCTGAGTAAAATGATCTTGGCGTCTGAACAGTAAGTCTCCATGCTGATATTTCCAGTCACAGATATCAAAACTTTCCAGCTTTAGGATTCAACACCGTTATTATTTCATGTGACCATTTCTTTGTTTCCCTTCAGGTATAAGTGCTCAGAGGAGGTGTTGACCATCGCTGCCATGCTGTCAGTCAACAACTCCATCTTCTACAGGCCAAAAGACAAAGTGGTGCATGCCGACAATGCACGGATGAACTTTGTGGTGCCAGGAGGAGACCATCTAATGCTCCTTAATGTTTATTCTCAGGTAACATCATTGTCAGGAAGGATTTTACTTTCATAAACCTGCCATAGCGATCAATGGACATGGAACTGGTTTAACTTGTTTAACTTGCTTCATGTTTGATATTTATCAAACAAAATAATGATCTATTTTATAGGCTACAAATCAGTAACAACTGATGATCTGCATGTGTGTAGTTTATTATGTTTACTATTGCGCAGTTAAAATGCATACAAAAGCAAAAAAGGGAAAAAATAAACACTGCATTTCTAGCTACAGTGTAAACAACGGTTTCTTTTTTTTTCCCGATTTATTTTTATTTTTTTGCTCCCGCTTTGTCAGCTTAAATTTCCCCGATGCTATGATACTTTGTTGTTATTCCTAACATCTAGGCCAAACAAAGTTCTGACTGGATTCCCACAGCCTGTACCATTGTTTTGACCTACTTGCATAGAAAAATTTACACAAAAACATGCAGACTAAAGTAATTTACTGAAGCCACAGAGTGGTTAATGATTCGTAATGAGCTCTTTCGGTACAGGGCATTGCGATCCTTTTAACAGTACGTGCAGAAAAGAAACGTATTAAGTGGCAGACCGCAAGTTTGTTTAGTCTCCACCTCACACTTTAAGAGCATTTTTTAAATTGTTGTTAAACTTAAAAACATACACAACAATTGCAGGGGTGTTAAAAAGAAATTGAATTGTTGAATTGGACTGCACAGACCAGCCTTCACTCCGCTCGTGCATCAGTGAGCCTTGAACACTCATGATCCTGTCGCCGGTTCACCACTGTTCCTTCCTTAGACCACTTTTGTAGATACTGACCACTGCAGACTGGGAAACACCCACAAGAGCTGCTGCGTTTTGGAGATGCTTTGACCCAGTTAAGATAATCACTTTTGTACATCTCTCTGGACAAGGGCGTCTGAACAATTCTGAAATAATGTCATCTTCACTGCTCAACAGTTGAAGGAAATTTTGTCTTGTCTATACCATGCTACCAGAACACCTTTTTCACAAAATAACTAAGACATTTCAACAAAAACCATTATCTTGCAGAAAACACACTGATCAAAATTAGAGAACACTTTTAGATACCTCCCAGTTATTGGTGTTAATCTGGCACCTGGTGCTAATTTCCTTGATTATCTGTCAACCCCTATTTAACTGGCAGCCTAACTTCCAGTTTCACTGACTCTGCAAGATGGTGGGCCGTACTAAAGTGACTGAAAGCATCCGGCACCAGGTTGTCCAGATGAAGGGATGACCCTATAAGCCATAGCAAGACAAGTTGGTCGTTCCAAATCTGTGATTTCAAGAATATTGAATCTTTACATCACCACAAACTCATTCAAGTCCGCCAAGAAGGCTGGTCGTCCAGTTTTTCAAATACAAGATAGGATAAGGATACTGCAGAGGATCTCAATGGGCAATTGTTTCCACACTGCAGCTGGAATTGCTCACCAGTTTAGCGCTGAACAGGTTAAGGATCTGTCTCGTCATACAGTGTCTCACCGTTTAAGAGCATTTGGACTGAAAGCCCACTCTGTAGTGATCAAACCTCTCATTAGCAGAAAGAATCAAAAGGCTAGACTAAGCTTTGCTGAGGAGCATGTTGTGTGGACAGAGGGAGAACTGGTCCAAAGTTCACTTCAGTGATGAAAGCAAGTTAAATTTATTTGGGTCCGATGGGAAACATTATGTTCGGCGACAAACTGGAGAAAGACACAACCCAAAGTGTGTAAAGAAGTCAGTGAAAAGTGGAGGAGGAAGTGTCATGGTTTGGGGCATGTTTTCTGCAGCAGGAGTTGGGCCTCTTATACAGCTACATGGCAGAGTGAATGCAAATGTTTATCAGAACCTTCTTCAACAAAATATGGTTCCTTCCCTGCGTTCATCACCCAATCAGCCCGCAGTGTTCATGCAGGACAACGCTCCATGTCACACAGCAAAACGGGTAAAGCAGTTCCTTGAAACAGAGAACATTGAAATATTAACATGGCTTGCCCAGAGTCCTGAACTCAACCCAATAGAGAACCTCTGGAAAATCCTTGGCGACAAAGTTATGGCCAAGAAACCCACTACAGTCACCAAACTGTGGATGAGACTGGAAGAAGAGTGGACCAAAATCACACCAGAGCAGTGTAAGAGACTAGTGCTGTCCTGTGGCCACCGATGTGCTGAAGTCATTCAGAGCAGAGGCCTGTACACTTCCTACTAATTGCTGACTGTTGTAACCTTCAGAAGATTTTGTTGTAACCTTTTCTATGCTACAGTCATTGTTGTTCTCTAATTTTGATCAGTGTGTTTTCTGCAAAATATATATATATTTTTTTAAATGCCTTAGTTATTTTGTGAAAAGGTGTTCTGGTAGCATGGTATAGACAGGACAAAAACTCCTTCAACTGTTGAGCAGTGAAGATGAAATTAGTTCAGAATTGTTTAATTGTTTATAGATTGTTCTCTAATTTTGATCTACAGTGTACATGCACACACACATCTAGATTGATACTACCAAGGTGCTACTGCTGGGCCCTTGAGCAAGACCCTTAACGTAAACTACTCACTTTAAAACTGTAAGTCGCTCTGGATAGGGGCAAAATTGTTAAATGGAAGGAAAAAAAAAATGTACAAATAAAAGATGAAGGACATAAGTGCCCCGACCCCCCCCTTCTTTATTCGAAAATTTTCAAATAATTTTCCAGCTCATTTCTACATTCTGTAGGCTTTGCTTTCAATATATAATATGCTTTTTTTGTTTGTTTTCCACACACTCATGTTTACACGGTCACCCTTATAGTTCCCTGAGTCCATAACTGTTGTTTATGCTCTTAACTTTTCCATTGTGTTTGAATTTTATGTCTACATGCACACACACACACACACACACACACACACACACACACACACACACACACACACACACACACAGGTTTAGTTGATTTATTAGTGCGTTGCATAGTGCATTTCTCCTGTTACACTGGCTCACCATTACATACATTCTCATGTTCACATATTCAAAGAAAGGCGTGTGTGTGTCACACATGCTATTAAATAGAAATATTAAAAATCATATCATAAAAGCCATTTTGCTAACTTAAATTTAAAGAGATTTGATGTAATTGTAAATAAAATATTGACACAGACGGACTAAGTGTTTGGAAACAACCAGTCTTTTATGGATTTTAAACCACGTTATCAATCAATCAATCAAGTTTTATTTATAGAGCGCCTTACAACAGCCAAGGCACAAGGCGCTTTCCAATGAAAACAACAAAAGACAACGAAATATAACAACACAATAAAATCAAATCAAATCAAATAAAATAGCAGTAGAATCAGAGGCTATGTGTCAATCTTGTATAAATTAATGTGTTTTCAACTGCGATTTAAAAACACTCAGCACAGTGATGCCTCGTATGTGTGCTGGAAGTTTTATAAAATGCTTGCTCCTTTTGTTTATATGCAACAAAGTATGTGAAAGGTAAAAACACAAAACTTGGACAGTGAATGTCTGGAAAATAAAAATTCTGTAAATTTCACATTTCTTTGCAAATTTCACTTTTTTGTGGACTGCCTCACACCCACAGTCAAACATGGAGATGGAAGCTTAATGAAACTAATTTTACCGTACAAGACAATGAGCTTATAACATACAGCCGAGCTCTGAAAGCTTTCTTTAGAGAGCAAACAGTGGACTATCATGAAATGACCTGATTATTTACTGCATCTAAATCATATTGAACTGCTCTGGGATGAACTAGATAACAAAGTCAGAAGAAAAAAAAAATCTCCAACTAGTGAAGAAATCCTTTGGCAAGTTCGACAAAGTAGTTCAGCTGAATATTTGAATGGATGAAAAGAGTGTGTAAAGCTGTTTATTCATGCTAAGGGAGGATTTTTCAATTAAAATAAAGTTTAACATCTGTACATTTATTTATATATATATATATTTAGTACCATGTAAGATTATAATATTTTGTCTATTGTTTTATGAAAATTACCTTGTTTGCATGTCTTGTAGGCAGTCACAGCAGGATATTTTTTATCATGCCACCCGTCTAAGTAAAGGAGACTACAAAACTGTGACTCATCAGCAGACAGTGTTTGTGCACCCCAACAGTTTACTGTTTGAGGAACAGCGACGCTGTCTCATCTACAATGAACTGGTCTTCACCATCAAGGAGTTCCTGAGACAGGTCAGACTTCCTATTTTATTAAAATCAAGTCATATATGTTTAATTACTGTAGTGAAGAGCATTTATTCTATATAGATTTTTTTATATTTTAAGCGAATAACCTCAAGTCACAAGAAAAAATATATATTTTTTGCTATGTATATTGCAAGCAAGTGGGAAAAACTGAATAATTCAGTAATGTTACTGATTTCCATTGTGACATTGCCTCAGTGCATTCATGTTTTAGGGCATTTGTTTACTCAAAACATCTTCACTTTGGCCTTGTTTGTCCTTATTGTTCCAGAACGTTTGTGGTTTGTTCGGATTTTGTAAACCTAAGGTCATATTCTTCTCCCATACCCATTTTTTCATTATTTTTTTTATTGTGCTATAGTGTAGATAAGCATTAATAGATGCCTATAGGTGATCTTCGTATGTTTGTATATCTCTGAGCATTAATTGTTTGGACTTTGGATCGAATTAGCTCGGACATTTACTCTTGGGAAGTCTCTCCAGTCCTTCTCACTGTAGAAGGGTGAATTTCAAAATGTTAGGACATGGACTTATAACCCTCCCCAGATTGATTAGCAGCAATAACTGGTCTTTTGAGGTCATGGCTCATATCCTTTTCTCTTAGCGTAAAAACCTGTGTGCTCTATAACACCAGGGTTTATAGTAGTAGTCACACTTCTTGATGATTTAGTAATATTGTGCATTTATTACTTACATCTGGCTGTTAGTTACTCTTTTAATGAAATTTAGGAAAATGTTGTACATATTTACATTTGTGTTGTGTTTTATTAGGTGGGAAACCATGTTTTTACTGATCTCTCTTTGTCAGCTAAACCCCACTCTAGACTTGTGTATCATATGTTTTGATATGTTTCTTCAGGTGTTTCAGGTGATTGAGATAGATAGCAGCTGGCTGTTGGAAGTGGCTTCTCACTACTACAGGGGCAAAGAGCTGGAACAGGGGTGGCCAACCAGTCAGAGACCGAGAGCCAAATGTTTTTACTGTTACTGCAAAGAGCCACCCCATCCCCATCCCTTCCTCTTACTTACACACACACACACACACACACACACACACACACACACACACATACACACACACGTCACACACACACACACACACACACACACACACACACACACACACGTCACACACACACACACACACACACACACACGTCACACACACACACACACACACACGTCACACACACACACACGTCACACACACACACGTCACACACACACACACACACACACACACGTCACACACACACACACGTCACACACCAACATAATGACAGAAATTGACTCCTAAGACCACAGGACAGTCATTTTCAACAATGAACACTGCACTGCCTCACACACACAAACTCTTAGTTTAACCAAATCTATTCTCACTGTTCGAGGAACAGCCACGCTGGATCATCTATCATGAACTGGTCTTCACCACTAAGGAGTTCATGAGAGTGGTCAGACTTCCTATTCCATTAAAATCAAGTCATTTATATATTTAATTACTGTAGTGCAGAACATTTATTTTATATAGATTTTTTTATTTTATTTTTTTTAGGTGGGAAACCATGTTTTTAAGACGTTTTCAAAATATACACAATATATTTGTTAGTGTATAAATTTTTTTATTTTTGTGACTCAGATGAGGGGTCATAAAATAAATTATGAATGGAAGTGGATGTTTGTTATTTTTGTGTTTTGTCTAAAAAATAAAAAACTCCTACAGTGACCCCACGTTGGCTCTTCTACCTGTTTTTTACATAGCTGGTAGCCCACATTGTGATATGTTGTCCCATTTAAAGCACAGGTAATCCGGATTTGGTAATCTTGAAAACTGTGTATCTGGGTCAGGGTGATTTAGTTAATGTTGCTTTGAAAAACCGGTATAAAAGTAAGAGGAATTACCAGATCCTGGATAGGAATAAATGGGATTTCCAAATCCGGATAATTTTGATCCAGATAAAACTTTTTGAACAACTGGCCCCTAATGTTTTTTAATCAGGCCTCAGATCATCAGGGCAACCAGAGACTCTTTCCTGAGTTGAAACAGATCCGGAGAGGAAACATTCTTATCACATGAACATGTAGGACTTTTTGTGTGTTTCAAAAGCATTATTCATTCAAATATGAACAGATCCTGTTTGTTATTCCTGTCTTTATTAGGTACACCTGTCCAACTACTTGTTAACGCAAATTTCTAATCAGCCAATCACATGGCAGCAACTCAATGCATTTAGGCATGTAGACATGGTCAAGATGATCTGCTGCTGTTCAAACCGAGCGTCAGAATGGGGAAGAAAGGTGATTTAAGTGACTTTGAACGTGGCATGGTTGTTGGTGCCAGATGGGCTGGTCTGAGTATTTCAGAAACTGCTGCTCTACTGGGATTTTCATCTCTAAGGTTTACAGAGAATGGTCCGAAAAAGAGAAAATATCCAGCGAGCGGCAGTTCTGTTGGCGCAAATGCCTTGTTGATGCCAGAGGTCAGAAGAGAATGGCCAGACTGGTTCGAGCTGATAGAAAGGCAACAGTAACTCAAATAACCACTCGTTACAACCGAGGTGTGCAAAAAAACATCTCTGACATGCTGAAAAAATGTTTCTGCTTTCAATTACGTAGGTCAATCTATTAATTACCATTCGTTCCATAACTTTACACAAATTTGATGTCAGTGCGATAGGTCTGTAATTAATTGTTTGAGAGTGGTCTTGCCCTGGTTTGGCTATAGGCATTATTACCCCATGCTTCCAATCTGCAGGCAGATTCCCTGATTCCCATATTTTGTTAAAAAGTCTTAGAATTATACTCAAAGATACGTCTGATAATTGCGTACCTTCGCACTTACACGTGGAAGCTTTCTAAGTGGATAAGTGGATAGGTGTTACACAAAAACCAAAACACGACGGAAAAAAGAATTGTCACACTTCTAACACAGGACAAACCCATGTTCGACATTATCTGTATCAATCTGCTCACAGGTTTAATAATTCTACCAAATTTTGTGAGTGTGCCTCGCCGCTCATGAGATTCTGCTGCAAAACGGAAAAAATCTACATTTTGAAATGCTGCCCCGCCTCATGAATCCCAATCTCATGTTCAACACATTGAGAATCCATTGAGAAGTCCTGTCTTCATTATCACTTTTCTGACAGTCTGACTGTGACAAATCACAGTTTGAACTTAAGTCACACTCTAAATCCACTGAGTCATCCCAAGCAGGGATGTAAAAAGTAAAAAGTTCACAGGCATCAACAAATTGGCATGGACAACTTTGACAGCTCCTGTAACAAGATGACGAATCTTGTATGTATTCAAAGAACAGTTCTTACTCACTACAACATACACTGTGCTATCCCAACGGTCAGCTAATTTCCTTCTCCCCTTTGTTCGCTATGAGGACGCTATCACCCAACTCCAACAAATTACACTTGCACTTTCGATTATAATAATCAGCCTGTTTGTTCAAGTGACATTGCCTCCCTCAAATCCCTTCCCATGGACTGGACATATTTACTCATGTCGACATTTTCACCATCCAAAATCACACTCTCAAACAAAACATCCACTGGCAAACTTAGGGTATGGCCAAACATCAAAAAGAAAGGTGGATAGCCAGTAGTAGTGCCTAGTACAATTGTACGAAAAAGTCATTGTATTAAGCATCTGAGGACAGTTGTAGGCAGAGATCTAATCATATCACCAAGAGTACTATTAAACCTTTCAGTTTGACCGTTACCCATAGGGTGATACGGAGTAGTATGGGATTTGGCAACACCACATAATGTCAACATTTCTGCAATCAAAGAACTTTCAAAGTTTGCAACCTTATCTGAATGGATACGAGCCGGGAAACCATATACATAGAAAAATTGTTCCACAGTACACAGGCAACAGACTTGGCAGTTTGATTAGGACAAGTGTACGCACAGGCAAGTTTAGTGAAGTGATTGGTTACTACCAACACATCAACCGACTTGTTGTTGACATCCTCAGCCATCCAAAAATCGACACAAACCAAATCTAATGGTGCTGTTGTAGTAATCGACACGAGTGGAGCTCTGGCCTCCAGCTCAGGAGTCCTACTCAACACACATCTCTTCATCGCCTAAGAGTGCGGTGCTGGCCCTGATGACCTGTTTTATCATGCAACCCTTTCAGAACCAAACCTATTAAGGCTTCCAGGCCGAACATACTGAAAAATCTTTTTCTTGGTTTATGGGTTCTTAGAGTATGCCTAACTTGATTGTGAATTTACCCCATTGTTTCAGTGTTCGTACAGTTTCCTCTGACTCCTTAACTTTCTCTCACCTACTAGGCCGTCTACCACGCTTTACAAAGAACCTCACCCTACTTACGACTGGATCCAGACGCTGGTTGTCAAGCAACTCAGCATGTGTAAGCTTATTAAGCGGATACTGCATGTCATCCTCCAAACCCCTCAAATGCTGAACATACGCGACTGCTCTAGTTGCAGTGGCTTCCTCCCAGTAGCTATGAGATGGGAGCATAGCTGACATCTCCCCAGAGGACACTGTCCCTCCAGCTGTCCCAAAGCTCTAAACTAGGTTAGACACTTCCTGACACTTCTGCGACGCAGGCATTATCTCAAATCCCTACTCTTTTTCATGTACACAGGACAAATGAAACATATGATGCACTCACCCAACCCCAAGCATCTCCGCTTCATGCTTCAGAATATCATATGCGGTTCTCGTAAGTCTGTGTAAAATCTTAGTAGTAGCAAAAAGCTCCTGACTTAACGCATTGGCTACCACATTCTTCGGTCCCTGTATGTACCCTCCTGTACTTGGGAAAGCACAGCCCCAAAACCACTCATTGAAGCATCCACAGACAGAATAAATGGCTTCGAGAAGTCAGGATGAGAAAGTAAATCTTGCTTTACCAGCATCATCTTCAAATCCTCAAACGCCTGTCTACAATTATCTGTCCAATCACCAGGGGTGAGTTTCCGAATGACCCTGGACCTCTTTCCTATGCCCCTCACCTTCCTAGGTTTCTTTTGGCCCATTGTCAACTGAAAAAGAGGCTTTGCAATCATTGAGCAATTATCGATAAAGTGTTGATAATATATAACCATCCGCAAAAAGGACCTAATTTTACCCACGGAAGGAGTGACACCATCAGCCTCCATGAAGTGTTCCTCAGACACACCCACAATAGCCTCCACCTTCATCGGATCACTAGTCATGCCCTCCTGTGAAACGATGTGACCTAAAAATTTCACAGATCTCCGTAAAAACCTACACTTCGAGTGTGACAGCTTTAAATTATGATCCCTGAGACGTCGAAACACCATCTCAAGTCTTTGCAAACATTCTTCCTTATTTTTAACGAAAACCAACAGGTCATCAAGGTAACAGAGCAAGCTCATGAAATTTTGATCACCAAAAATAGTTAGCATCATTCTTATGATTGTTGCGGGACTGTTGCAAAGACCCTGTGGCAAGCGGTTGTACTCATGCAAACCAAGGGGAGAACTGAAAGCGGTACATTTTTTGTCCTCTTCATGTAAAGGGATGTTGTAGTACCCCGATGTTAAATCCATGGTACTAAACAAGGCATTCCCCCCCAGTGCTGCTAGTACATCCGCCTGGTGAGGTAGGGTATGTGTGTCTTTCACCGTACGAGCGTTCAGCTACCTAAAGTGCACAGCCGCAAGTCTGCATTCTTTTTCCAAGCCAATACCAACCGTGATGCAAATTGATTTCGCTGGTTGATTTTCTGATGATCTCTCTTTGTTCCATTTCATCTAAAGTCTGCTTCAGCTTGTGGTAATGAGCAGGTGATAGTCTCCGATAAGGTAAGCGAAACGGTCTCTTATCTGTCAAGCGAATGCGATGACAGAATCCCTTTGCCTCACCACAATCCAATGACCACCTAGAGAAAACACACCCATATTCCTTTATCAGATCAATCAGCCTGCTTCTCCAGAACGGGGACACCTCGCAGTCACTTACAAGTCCTTCCAAGCTCATCCAATCGAGTGTCACCAAAGTGCTCAACACCAGACACTGAGCTCTTTGCTGACAAGCTACCACAAGAACTGTTGCCACTTATGGCCACGTTCTGAAATATTTTCTGTTCTGGTACCTGTTTAAAATCTTCTAAGGCAATGCATGGACAGACATCAACAAGTTTTGCATTTTTGCGTAGCACAATTTTAGAGTTTGTGGAATTTACTATTCTAACCGGGAGCCAACCATCTCCCCATAAAGGCGAGATCACTCTACCGACAAGGAAATTACCATGGACACAGCGAGAACACTAGGCTCAATCACAACCGTGCTGCCCACTGTCAGTTGTGATTGAGCCTAGTGTTCTCGCTGTCTTCACTCAGATCTTCACTCAGATTTGATTGGTCGGGTTTATCCAGGACTCTCCAGAACTCTCCTCATTTGATTTCATCGCTCTGATCAAAGGTTTCAGCACATTGGTACCAATGATAAGCTGGTCCATCTGTCCAATCACAACAAGAACTGGGACACTAAAACAGAACCCATACACCTACACGTACCTACAGGACTAGTCTGTCTTCCACCGCACCCAACTAGGACAATGTCCGACCGGGAAACAACTCCTGATTCAAGACTCCAGCTTCTCTTAGCTGAGGTACCGCATCAGCACTCAAAGTAGTTGCCATGGAGCCACTGTCCAGCATTCCCCTCAACCGAACTCTGTCCTGCACCTAAAACAGACTAAAATTCAGCAATGACTGAATATATTCTGAAAAATCACCATCTTGTCTTTGCTTACACTCTCACAACAAGATGAATAAACCGACTCAACATCAGTATCCAAGGAGGATCTTACATTTTGCCCCACATTGCCCTCCCCACAGTGGAGGCTCTCTAGTTTCCCTGAAGCTCGTCATTTACTGTTCCCTTAGCATCTCATCCAATCTCTCTTGAACCTCAGAAGCTGTCCAAGACTGTACTGGTTTGCTTTTGAACACAAGAGACAGTTCCCTTTCAGGACATTGTCGAATAAACATTACAGCCAGTTCTCTACTTCGGTTTTCTAAAGTCCTGCCCTCCTCCCTAAGGCCCTGCTCAGCCACCTCAGCAGCCTTGTTCAACCTTATCCAATAATCCAAGGGACCCTCAGTGGAGAAAGGTTTCACCTAATAGAAATTGGCTAAAGGCATACCAGAGCTACTGGAATCACTAAAGTGATGTCTCAAAACCGTGAAAACAGCATCCGCGGTCGGAGTAACCGTTCTGTTGCTCAACCAGACCCTTATGATGTCCCTAGCCCTCCCCATTAATTTGTTCATTACCTCCTCAACCCTTTCCAAGCCTAACCACTTCTTTTTTGTTAAGGTATACCCGCTTCAGTTCTTTCCACTCCATCACAGAACACTTATCTGTACCGTCTCCACGAAAATAAGGTGGTGCAGTTATTTCAGACTTTAGAACCAAATTCAACTTGGAAGCATCAATAATGGTTGCGTTCGACATCTTAGAGTCAGAAACGTTAATGTTTTCTTCAGAACAACTACTATATGGCAAACTTGAATGTCTAGTTTGAAGCAGACTGTCCCTGATAGCTTCACCAATTTCAGATCCAATTTGCCTGACAAGGTCACTCATATCACTTGAAAGTCCCGATTCATGTTTGTTATGCATGTATTTTTTTGTTATTGGACTACAGTTTATGTCAGGTCTATCCTCAACTGATGACCTAAGTCTTCCACCCCTCCCAGTGCTTACATACTCCGGACCCATAAACTGAAAACCTCTGTCAGGTGTGGCAAGTAGTGCACCCAACCCTTAAATGAAAACATCGGCGTCTATTGGTCATTAGCGCCGTGCATTTTACCTTGAACGCGCGTGCAGAACATTGCCGTCGTGCTGCAAAAAAACAGTTGCATGCGCCACGAACTTAAGAATCATTTACAGTACTTAAAAAACAAAGCTATTCAAATGCTTTTGATATTTAAAAAAACAATCCTGAATGTTATTTATTTATTAAGGCTAATAAAATTTATTGAGATGCGGATGCTTTAGACTGTTAAATGTGTGTGTGTGTGTGTGTATGTATATATATATATATATATATATATATATTATATATATATATATATATATATATATATATATATATATATATATATATATATATAAATTTGTTATTGTGCTCCATATTCATTCTAGTGATGCCGAACCATCTCTCTCTCTCTTTTATATCCTGAAAAGTGAACTGTAACAAACTTACAGCTGGGTCAACAAATTTTATAAGGCACTATTACAAGTTAATGAAATTCATTACCTCCCTCTATTTTACATGCAATGACTTGAATGTTCTCCATATTTACTCTGGTGATGCCCAACACTCTCTGGATTATATCCTGAAAATTATTTGGCTCTCAAGTAAACAGTGACAAATTTACAGTAGGGTCACCAAATTTGATAAGGCATTATTACAGGTTATCGAAATCCGTTACCTCCCTCTATCTCACATGCATTAACTTGAATGTTCTCCATATTTACACTGGTGATGCCTTACACTCTCTGGATTATATCCTGAAAAACTTTTGGGTCTCATGCCAACAATGACAAACTTACAGCAGGGTCACCAAATTTGATAAGGCACTATTACAGGTTATCGAAATCGGTTACCTCCCTCTATCTCACATGCATTAACTTGAATGTTCTCCATATTCACTTTGGTGATGCCTAACACTTTCTGTATTATATCCTGAAAAATATTTGGCTCTCAAGTAAACAGTGACACACTTACAGCAGGGTCACCAAATTTGATAAGGCACTATTACAGGTTATAGAAATCAGTTATCTACCTCTATCTCACATGCAATGACTTGAATGTTCTCCATATTTACTCTGTTGATGCCTAACACTCTCTGGATTATATCCTGAAAAATATTTGGCTCTTAAGTAAACAGTGACACACTTACAGCAGGGTCACCAAATTTGATAAGGCACTATTACAGGTTATCAAAATCGGTTACCTCCCTCTATTTTACATGCAATGACTTGAATGTTCTCCATATTTACTCTGTTGATGCCTAACACTCTCTGGATTATATCCTGAAAAATATTTGGCTCTCAAGTAAACAGTGACACACTTACAGCAGGGTCACCAAATTTGATAAGGCACTATTACAGGTTATCGAAATCGGTTACCTCCCTCTATTTTACATGCAATGACTTGAATGTTCTCCATATTTACTCTGGTGATGCCTAACACTCTCTGTATTATATCCTGAAAAACATTTGGGTCTCATGCCAACAGTGACAAACTTATAGCAGGGTCACCAAATTTGATAAGGCATTATTACAGGTTATCCAAATCCGTTACCTCCCTCTATCTCACATGTATTAACTTGAATGTTCTCCATATTCACTCTGGTGATGCCTAACACTCTCTGGATTATACCCTGAAAACTATTTGGGTCTCATGCCAACAGTGACAAATTTACATCAGGGTTACCAAATTTGATAAGGCACTATTACAGGTTATCGAAATCCGTTACCTCCCTCTATTTTACATGCAATGACTTGAATGTTCTCCATATTTACTCTGTTGATGCCTAACACTCTCTGGATTATATCCTGAAAAATATTTGGGTCTCATGCCAACAGTGACACACTTACAGCAGGGTCACCAAATTTGATAAGGCACTATTACAGGTTATCGAAATCGGTTACCTCCCTCTATCTCACATGCATTAACTTAAATGTTCTCCATATTCACTCTGGTGATGATTAACACTCTCTGGATTATATCCGGAAAACTATTTGGGTCTCATGCCAACAGTGACAAATTTACAGCAGGGTCACCAAATTTGATAAGGCACTATTACAGGTTATCGAAATCCGTTACCTCCCTCTATCTCACATGCATTAACTTGAATGTTCTCCATATTCACTCTGGTGATGATTAACACTCTCTGGATTATATCCGGAAAACTATTTGGGTCTCATGCCAACAGTGACAAATTTACAGCAGGGTCACCAAATTTGATAAGGCACTATTACAGGTTATCGAAATCCGTTACCTCCCTCTATTTTACATGCAATGACTTGAATGTTCTCCATATTTACTTTGTTGATGCCTAACACTCTCTGGATTATATCCTGAAAAATATTTGGCTCTCAAGTAAACAGTGACACACTTACAGCAGGGTCACCAAATTTGATAAGGCACTATTACAGGTTAACGAAATCTGTTATCTACCTCTATCTCACATGCAATGACTTAAATGTTCTCCATATTTACTCTGTTGATGCCTAACACTCTCTGGATTATATCCTGAAAAATATTTGGGTCTCATGCCAACAGTGACAAATTTACAGCAGGGTCACCAAATTTGATAAAGCACTATTACAGGTTATCGAAATCGGTTACCTCCCTCTATTTTACATGCAATGACTTGAATGTTCTCCATATTTACTCCGTTGATGCCTAACACTCTCTGGATTATATCCTGAAAAATATTTGGCTCTCAAGTAAACAGTGACACAGTTACAGCAGGGTCACCAAATTTGATAAGGCACTATTACAGGTTATTGAAATCTGTTATCTACCTCTATCTCACATGCAATGACTTGAATGTTCTCCATATTTACTCTGTTGATGCCTAACACTCTCTGGATTATATCCTAAAAAAATATTTGGGTCTCATGCCAACAGTGACAAACTGTCAGGCTGGAAGGACGAGCAGAAGCCGAAGTTCAACAGAACAAAAATTTGTTTAATAAGGTAGGGAATGTAGACAAACCAACACAGCAGTAAGCACAGGATCACTGAAGGCACAGGCAAAGAGCAGTTCATAAGATATATCCACAGACTAGAACCACAATGAGATAAGTCCTTGGTGACAATCCACAAAGAGGTAGTCCATAGAGAGAGCAGTCAGAAGGTCCAATGAAGTTCTCCAGACTAACTGGTAGAACAGACGGGGAGCGTTTGGAAGTGTGTGCTTATGTAGTGTGAGCTGATGAGAGACAGGTGTGTGTGATTAGTAGGACGGGGAGCTGCTAGGAGGAATGTGTGGCTCAAGAGAGGGTGTGGCTGGTGGATCCCTGACAGTACCCTCACCCCCAGGGGCGGCTCTCGACGCCCAGACCCTCCGCCTGGGTCAGCCCCGGCCCCGGGGCGCCGGCAGTAGCGGATGAGACGCATGAAACTCCACGAGGAGCGCCGGGTCAAGGATGTCCCGCCGTGCCACCCACGACCGCTCCTCCGGGCCGTAACCCTCCCAGTCCACCAGGTATTCCAGACCGCCAGCACGACGTTGGGAGTCCAACACTTCCTGTACCGAGTAGACCGAGGGCTGGTCCAGGATCTCCAGAGGCGGTGGCCCCGATGTCTCATCTGGATCCCGTGACGCCGGCGGAACATAAGGCTTTAGGAGAGACACGTGGAAAGCGGGGTGAATGCGGTACCGGGGATGTAGGTCCAGCCTGTAGGTCGCCTCATTGATCCTTCTCTCTACTCTGAAGGGCCCGATGTGTCTGGGGCTCAGCTTTCTACAGGGGAGCCGAAGTCGGAGGTCCCGGGTAGACAGCCAGACCAAGTCCCCGGGCAGGTAGGTGGGTGTCTCACGTCTCCGGGCATCAGCGTGCCTCTGGGTCTCCCTCACAGCCCGGCGTAGCTGGGTATGAGCCGATTCCCACACCTTGAGGCTCTCCCGGAACCAGTAGTCCACCGACGGCACGTGGGAAGGTTCATCGGACCACGGAAACAGCGGTGGCTGGAACCCCAACACGCACTGGAAGGGTGTGAGACCCGTGGTGTCCTGACGCAAGGAGTTTTGTGCGTACTCAGCCCAAGGGAGGAACCGACACCATTCCACCTGGTCCTGGTGGCAGTATGTACGCAGATACCGGCCCAACTCCTGGATCTTGCGCTCGGTCTGTCCATTGGACTGAGGGTGATAACCAGAGGACAGGTTAACGGTAACCCCCAGTAGACGAAAAAGTGCCCTCCACACACGAGAGGTAAACTGGGAGCCGCGATCCGACACTATCTCCTCTGGGAGACCAAAGTTGCGAAAGACATGTTGGAAGAGTGATTCTGCCGTCTCCAAGGCGGTAGGGAGGCCTCGAAGAGGGATAAAACGACATGCCTTGGAGAACCGGTCCACAGCCACAAGGACACAGGTGTTACCCTCAGATCGTGGTAAGTCCGTGACGAAGTCGACGCCGATGTGGGACCAGGGTCGTCGTGGAATGGGTAAGGGGACTAGCTTGCCCACGGGCAGGTGCCGAGGGGTCTTGGCCATGGCGCAACCACTGCATCCGCGGACAACGGTGGCGAACTCGGCAGCCATGCCCGGCCACCAGTATTGGGCTTGTACTAAGCTGAGGGTTCGTCGCCTGCCTGGGTGTCCTGAACCGGGGACCTCATGTACAGCCTTCAACAGGTTAGGCTGACACTCAGGCGGAACGTAGGTTCGACCTTCTGGACACCCGGGGGGTGTTGTCTCCCTCTGGGTAGCACGACAGATCTCCTCATCGAGATCCCAGACAATGGGGCAGACGATTAACTGGGGGGGCAAGATGGGTACAGGGTCGGTAGGCTCCTCTGGGCCGTACAGGCAAGATAGGGCGTCTGCCTTGCCATTCTTTGAACCCGGCCGATAGGTGATCTGGAAGTGGAAGCGTGTAAAGAAGAGGGCCCATCTTGCCTGCCGGGGGTTCAGTCTCTTTGCCTCACGGAGATACTGGAGGTTCTTGTGGTCGGTAATGACGGTGAATGGGTGTGTAGCCCCCTCAAGCCAGTGCCTCCACTCCTCCAGGGCCAGTTTGATGGCGAGAAGTTCCCGGTTGCCGATGTCATAGTTTTGTTCCGCTGACGACATCTTCTTGGAGAAGTAGGCGCAGGGGTAGAGCCGGGGCGGATTCCCCGACAGCAGGGAAAGGGTAGCCCCTACGCCTGTAGAAGACGCGTCTACCTCCACCACGAACGGGACCTGGGGATCGGGATGATGGAGGAGGGGAGCGACACAGAACCTCTGCCGGAGTTCCTCAAACGCCTCCTCTGCGTCGGTGTCCCACGTGAGGGACTTGGCATTCCCCCTAAGGAGCGAAGTAAGTGGAGCGGAGACCTGGCTATAGCCACAGATGAACCGGCGGTAGAAATTCGCGAACCCCAAGAACCTCTGCAACTCCTTTATTGTTGTGGGGACTGGCCATTCCTTCACCGCAGCCACCTTCCTCTCGTCCATCCGGATGCCGGCTTCACTGATGTTGTACCCCAGGAACTGCACCTCCGAGCGGTGGAACTCGCATTTGGGGAGGTTGAGGTAGAGTTGGTGCTCCCGGAGCACCTCTAGAACCCGGATAACGTGGTTGTGATGTTCGTGTGGCGTCCGGGAGTAGATCAAAATGTCGTCGATGTACACGATCACAAACTGGTGGAGGAAGGGT
Source organism: Silurus lanzhouensis (assembly GCA_039877035.1). Classification (NCBI taxonomy): domain Eukaryota; kingdom Metazoa; phylum Chordata; class Actinopteri; order Siluriformes; family Siluridae; genus Silurus; species Silurus lanzhouensis. The sequence continues at coordinate 4,557,167 of JBCEWE010000333.1, forward strand.
CGGAAGATCTTGTTCATAAAGTGTTGAAACACCGCCGGAGAGATTGACAGGCCGTACGGCATCACCCGGTACTCGTAGTGACCCGAGGGGGTGATGAATGCCGTTTTCCACTCGTCTCCCTGGCGTATGCGTACCAGGTTGTACGCACTCCACAGATCAAACTTGGTGAAGATGCGGGCTTCTCGTAATTCCTCCAGGGCGGCTGGAACCAGGGGGAGCGGGTACGGCAGTGGAGAGATTTGTGCGTTCAAGCCTTGGTAATCAATACAGGGCCGGAGTCCCCCATCCTTCTTGCCCACGAAGAAGAAGCTGGAGGCTGCAGGAGATGAGGATGGGGTGATGAAACCCTGTAGGAGGGCCTGACGGATGTACTGTTCCATCGCTTGGTGTTCTGGAGCTGATAAGGGATAGATCCGACCCTTGGGTAGTTTGGCCTCAGGCATCAGGTCGATAGCACAGTCCCACGGCCGGTGGGGTGGCAACTTGGTGGCAGCCTGCTCGCTGAAGACGTCTCCGTACTCCCGATATTCCGCCGGGATCTCCACCTGTGGGGCCTGTGGAGCGCCCTCCACCTGAGTGGCTGCCAGAATTATTGGTCTCTGGCGAGGCACGGGGAGTGGTTGTAAACAGTCCTTCAGGCACTCGGGGCTCTACTCGAGGATGTCACATGGGTCCCAGGAACACCTGGGGGAATGTTTAGTGAGCCAGGGACGACCCAGTATGATTTCAGCGGTGGAGTTTTCCAGCACCAAGAAACGTATCTCCTCCTGATGTAGCACCCCAACCCGGAGTGTGATGGTGGGTGAGCAGTATCTGATCCAGCCCCTTCCCAACGGGCGTCCCTGAATGGTGTGGACTGCAAGCTCGTGAGTCCCCCTCTCACGGCGTAGCTGGAGGCAGTCTAGGCACGCCTGGGAAATGAAGTTCCCCGCGGAGCCGGAATCGACTAGGGCGGAGACAGAGAGTGTGAGAGAAGGGGTTATCAGGGATACGGGTAGCCTGGGTAAATGCGAGATTTCAGAGGGAAAGTCTACAGCACACACCATCGGTCGCGGAGGACGTGATGGGCCCTGGGCGACTCTGTGTCCTTGTTCTCCCCAATACAGGCAGGCTCTGTACGCCAGCCGGCGTTCTCGGTCCTGGGAGGATAGTCTGTGGGAGCTCGGTTGCATGGGTTCCGGTCCTGAGGCTGTAGATAGCGCAGAGGCTTGGGAGGATTCTACTTCAGGAGTGCGGCAGGCATTCACGCGTTGGGAGATGCGAATCGATCTTTGTATGAATGCCTCCAATCCCAGGGTGTCATCATAGGTCGCCATCGCTAATTGAAGCTCCTGATCTAAACCTCTTCTGTATATCCCAAGCAGTGCTGCCTCGTTCCAGCCACTAGGTGCCGCCAGCGTGCGGAAATAGAGGCTGTAATCCGCGACGCTATCCGCCCCCTGGCGGAGTTCGAGGAGTTGGTCGGCCATGGAAGTATGACCGGTGCTCGTGCAGAAGACCTCCGTGAAGTGTGCGGTGAACGCGGCATACGACGCAATCGCTGGGCTCTCTGCACTCCAGAGCGCTCTCGCCCAAGCCAATGCACGTCCGGCGAGCAGCGAGATCAAAAACGCAACCCGGGCTCGCTCCGAGGGAAATTGCTGGGGTTGCATTTCGATGTACAATGATACCTGAAGCAGGAAGCTGCAACACTCTGCCGCGTTTCCGGAAAAAACGGCTGGGAGAGCCATCGGGCTTCCGAGCGGTGGTGCAGCCCGGCTGGAAGCGGCTGACGTGAAGGCTTCGCGGATTGCCTCGGTTAGTTCTCTCACCGGATCATCGGAGTCATCGGACTGGATATCCATAACGAGGTAACGCTGTTCGGTTTCCTTATTCCCCGGTCGGTAAAGGTCTGTTCTTCTGTCAGGCTGGAAGGACGAGCAGAAGCCGAAGTTCAACAGAACAAAAATTTGTTTAATGAGGTAGGGAATGTAGACAAACCAACACAGCAGTAAGCACAGGATCACTGAAGGCACAGGCAAAGAGCAGTTCATAAGATATATCCACAGACTAGAACCACAATGAGATAAGTCCTTGGTGACAATCCACAAAGAGGTAGTCCATAGAGAGAGCAGTCAGAAGGTCCAGTGAAGTTCTCCAGACTAACTGGTAGAACAGACGGGGAGCGTTTGGAAGTGTGTGCTTATGTAGTGTGAGCTGATGAGAGACAGGTGTGTGTGATTAGTAGGACGGGGAGCTGCTAGGAGGAATGTGTGGCTCAAGAGAGGGTGTGGCTGGTGGATCCCTGACACAAACTTACAGCAGGGTCACCAAATTTGATAAGGCATTATTACAGGTTATCAAAATCGGTTACCTCCCTCTATCTCACATGCATTAACTTGAATGTTCTCCATATTTACTCTGGTGATGCCTAGCACTTTCTGGATTATATCCAGAAATTTGGGTCTCATGCCAACAGTGACAAACTTACAGCAGGGTCACCAAATTTGATAAGGCATTATTACAGGTTATCGAAATCCGTTACCTCCCTCTATCTCACATGCATTAACTTGAATGTTCTCCATATTTACACTGGTGATGCCTTACACTCTCTGGATTATATCCTGAAAAACTTTTGGGTCTCATGCCAACAGTGACAAACTTACAGCAGGGTCACCAAATTTGATAAGGCACTATTACAGGTTATCGAAATCGGTTACCTCCCTCTATCTTACATGCATTAACTTGAATGTTCTCCATATTCACTCTGGTGATGCCTAACACTTTCTGTATTATATCCTGAAAAATATTTGGCTCTCAAGTAAACAGTGACACACTTACAGCAGGGTCACCAAATTTGATAAGGCATTATTACAGGTTATCGAAATCCATTACCTCCCGCTATCTCACATGCATTAACTTGAATGTTCTCCATATTTACTCTGGTGATTCTTAACACTCTCTGGATTATATCCGGAAAACTATTTAGGTCTCATGCCAACAGTGACAAATTTACAGCAGGGTCACCAAATTTGATAAGGCACTATTACAGGTTATCGAAATCAGTTACCTCCCTCTATTTTACATGCAATGACTTGAATGTTCTCCATATTAACTCTGTTGATGCCTAACACTCTCTGGATTATATCCTGAAAAATATTTGGCTCTCAAGTAAACAGTGACACACTTACAGCAGGGTGACCAAATTTGATAAGGAACTATTACAGGTTATCGAAATCTGTTATCTACCTCTATCTCGCATGCAATGACTTGAATGTTCTCCATATTTACTCTGTTGATGCCTAACACTCTCTGGATTATATCCTGAAAAATATTTGGGTCTCATGCCAACAGTGACAAATTTACAGCAGGGTCACCAAATTTGATAAGGCACTATTACAGGTTATCGAAATCGGTTACCTCCCTCTATCTCACATGCAATGACTTGAATGTTCTCCATATTTACTCTGGTGATTCCTAACACTCTCTGGATTATATCCTGAAAAATATTTGGCTCTCAAGTAAACAGTGACAAACTTACAGCAGGGTCACCAATATTGATAAGGCACTATGACAGGTTATCGAAATCCGTTTCCTCCCTCTATTTTACATGCAATGACTTGAATGTTCTCCATATTTTCTCTGGTGATTCCTAACACTCTCTGTATTATATCCTGAAAAATATTTGGCTCTCAAGTCAACAAAGACAAACTTACAGCAGGGTCACCAAATTTAATAAGGCATTATTACAGGTTATCAAAATCTGTTACCTCCCTCTATCTCACATGCATTAACTTGAATGTTCTCCATATTCACTCTGGTGATGCCTAACACTCTCTGGATTATATCCTGAAAAAACATTTGGGTCTCATGCCAACAGTGACAAACTTACAGCAGGGTCACCAGGTATTTGGTTTGGCTCTGCCTTTGTGATCAATAAAGTTTTGTTTGCTGTTACTCCGGCTTCCGCCTCCGTTTCGCGCATGACAAAATGATGGACCACTGAATAGGACTACAGGGACTGAAAAAGGGGGCCCAAAAAAAAAAGAAAAAGAAAAAAGTTAAGAAAGGAAGGAAAGAAAGAAAGGACATGATCGGATTACCACAGTGGTCCCGGCGCAATCCGAATTTCAGAGGCAGGATTCGTACCGCCGTGATGAAGCGATCACTAAGCTCCGCCCCCGGGAATTTTTACGGAGCGTGAATCGGTACATGGAGTTGAATTCTTCCAGCTACCCGACGGAAAGAGCAAAAATCGCGCTTCACATTTCTCTGCTGTCTGGAGAACTTCTCCGCGAGCGCGACTGGAGGTGAGTTCATCTTATGCACCAGGTTCATTCAGCTTCTAACCAGGGAACTCGGGATACTTACGGCGGATCTCTATCACCTCTCCCCCACTTCCGAGAGCACCGTTCCGCACCAAAGTTTCCTGGAGAGCTCCGCTCCGCCCCAGGACCTCCCGGAGGTCTCCGCCCTGCTCCAGGCCCTTCAGGACGGCTCCGCTAAGCCTCAGCTCCTCCAGGGGATCTCCACCCTGCTCCAGGTCCTCCAGGAGGGGTCCGCTCCGCCCAAGGACCTCCTAGCGATCTCCGCCCTGCTCCAGGACCTCCAGAAAAGCCTGGCTCCGTTCCAGGTCCTCCAGGAGAGCCCAGCGCCGTTCCAGGTCCTCCAGGAGAGCTCAGCTCCGTTCCAGGTGTCCACAGAAAGCTTGTCTCCGTTCCAGGTGTCCACAGAGAGCTCAGCTCCGTTCCAGGTGTCCACAGAGAGCTCCTCTCCGTTCTAGAGTGACCCAGAAAGCTCCTCTTTGTTCCCGTGTCCAGAGGAGAGCTCCTCCCCGTTCCCGTGTCCCAAAGAGAGCTCCGTTTGGCTTCAGGACCTCCGTGAGTGCTCGGCTCCGCCCCAGGACCTCCAGGAGAGCTCGGCCCCGTCTCAGGACCTCCCGGAGGACTTGGCCTCGTCCCAGGACCTCCAGGAGAGCTCTGCTTCGCTTCAGAGATTCTTCGAGAGCTCCTCTCCGCTCCAGGGTCTCCAGGCGAGCTCCTCGCCGCTCCAGGGTCTCCATGTGGGTTCCTCTCCGCTCCAGGGTCTCCAGGCGGGTTCCTCTCCGCTCCTAGGCTTCCAGGAGAGCTCCTCTTCGCTCCAGGTCCCTGAAGAGAGCTCAGCTTCGCTCCAGGTCCCTGAGGAGAGCTCAGCTTCGCTCCCGGTCCCCGATGAGAGCTCTGCTTCGCTCCCGGTCCCCGATGAGAACTCAGCTTCGCTCTAGGTCCATGATGAGAGCTTCGCATCGCTCAAGGTTCCTGATGAGAGCTCCGCGTCGCCCCGGTGTCCCGAGGAGCACTTGGCTTCATTCTTGGTTCCCGAGGAAAGCTCGGCTTTGCTCCTGATTCCCGAGGAGAGCTTGGTTCCATCCCAGGACTTCCTGTCTTCAAGCTCCCTGGACAGTGACAGGTCGCCCCTGAGTTCCCTGGAGGGTGACGTCGCACCGATGATCCCTGCCAAAGTCATTACTCAGCCTCTGTGTTCAGTCAGGGGCGTTGCTCTATCTCCGGTTTCCATCCAGAGGGTCTTCCAGCCGGTAAGCCTGTTGAGAGCTCTGCCCTGCCTCCGGTAGTCACCAGGGTTGTCTCTCCACCGTAGGTCCCCGTGGGTGATTAGGCTCCGTTCCAGACCTTCCTGGGTAACATCGATCCGTTCCAGGTCGCCGGGGTGGTGTTCGCTCAGCCTCCGGTCATCACCAGGGTCATCGTGCCAGTCCGGGTCTTCGAGGTTGAAGCGGCTCCGTTTCAGGCATCTCGGGGTGGCATCAATCCGCTCCAGGTCTCCGTGGTAAACGTTTCCCCACATCTGGTCTCCGCCAATTGCGGCGCTCCGCTCCGAGTCTCCCTGGGGGTCTTCTCTCCGCCTCCAGTCTCTGCCGTGGGTGCAACTCTGTTCCAAGCCTCCGTGGAGGGCGTCTTGCGGCCTCTGCTCTCTGCCGTGGACGCCACTCGGCCTCTGGACTCCACGATGGGCGCCGCTGGGTTCCGATCCTTCACCGGAAGCGTCGCTCCACCTTCGGCCTCCGCCGATATTGTTGCTCCGCACCAGGTCTCTGCTGAGGGCAGCACTCCGCCTCCGGTCTCCACTGAGGGCATCGCTCCGCTCCAGGTCCCCGCCGTGGGCATCACCCCGTTCCGGGTCCCCGTGGTGGCCGTCTCCGAGCTCCAGGCCTCCGCCGAGGACTCTGCCCAGCCTCAGGTCGTCGCCAGGGCCTCTCAGTTCCAGGCCTCCGTGGTGGGCATCTCTCCGCTTCCTGTCTCCGCTGGGCACGTTGCCCCACCTTAGGTCCTTGCTGGGGTCGTCATTCCGCTCCTGGTGTCCATGGGGGCCGTCTTTCCGCCTCCGGTCTGCTCCAAGGACTTCGCCCTGCTCCTGGTCTCCAAGTTGGGCTGTGCTCCGTTCTGGGACCCCGCTGGGGTCGTTGTTTCATTCCGGCTCTCTGCAGGGGTGGTCTCTTCGCTTCAGGCCCTTCCTGGCTGTTCCTGGCTCCGTGGCAGTTCCGGCCGGGTCCCCTTTGACCCTGGGAGATTGGCGGGGCCCTCCTCTGAGTGCCCTGGCCCGCTGGGCGTTTGGTGGGTTGGGGGCGTCCGGTGCCGCCCCTTTTGGGGGGGGGGGGTGTCAGGAATCCACCTGCCACGCCCCCTTCAGTGGCTGTCATTGCCTCTGCATGCTCCTTAGCTCTCAGCGTCAAGCATGCACACCTGGAGCTTGTTATTCACTCACTCCCAGCTCCAATATAAACTGCTCAGTCACCCACACTCCCCATCCGTTACTGCACGCTCATGTTCACGTGTGTTCCTGTGTGTTCGTGTTGATGTGGTTTTGCGTAAGCTTATCCCCGCTACGTACCGTTCGACTCGGACTCTCTCTCTCTCTCTTCGCGTGGACCACGTCTCTTTCAAGACGCACCTGGGATTGTACCTTCCATACTCCGCAGACGGTGAACTGTTGTGGGCCGCACTGTGAGCGCACCACCGGATTAATCCTTTTCCCTGGACTTTGTTATCCGGATTATCCCTGCGAGCGCAGGTATTTGATTTGGCTATGCCTTTGTGATCAATAAAGTTTTGTTTGCTGTTACTCCAGCTTCCGCCTCCGTTTCCCGCATGACAGCCACTACGAGACTAAACATCATCAAAATCAAAAAGTGAAGCTGGTGTGAAAGCAGAGGAGCAATCAGAGCCACAACAGCCGGTTATTTACAGAGGAAGAGTTTCTGAAGAGCTACATGATGAAGCTGTGAGATGTCTGGTGTTTGACTGGAGCTCTCTTTCACCATCTCGTGTTCGAGATCCACCTATGGGAAGGGCATCCGTACCTGACCTCTGCAGAAGCATCCAATTGCACCAAGTCTGGCTTGACAGACAGGAGCGCATGCCCAATGGCAGGTAAGGCAACGCCCCTTACCCAACTGCATAAGGCACCTGCACGCGCTCCCTATCCTTAGTTAACATTCGCTTCTCGCGACTTCTGCAACCCTAGCTCACAGCTCCCTTGTTCTTGGACTGCACTTTTTTGTCTTTAGGAGGACATATCATCTGATCAGCCTCCGCCGGACGTGCACGTCCTCAGCCAGGTTAGCTTTGCGAGCTGCCCACGCTTGCTACCCCTTTTTTCTATAGGCTGCCCGCCTGCCTTTTTTACCTTCTTTCATGGCGCTTTCTAAAGCGGCTCCGGCTACACCGGTGGACAACCTATCGCGAGCCTGCCCGGCCGCGTGCGGTGCTCTCATCGCCACCAGGGATGCCCATCCCTTCTGCGTTGTCTGTATGGGTCTCAAGCATGCGCAAGAAGCTTTTGACCTCCCGGAGAACTGTAACCATTGCCTGGCGCTTCCAAGAAAACTCCTGCATCACAGACTCAATATGCCCGCTTCGCAGTGTGTCGAATTTGAGCTCTCCGACTCCGAGGGGGAAAAAAGGCAATGCCACGGCACACCCGGGGACCTCCCGCGGTGCGACTTCCTCTGACTGGGCCGACCTGTGCGGCTCGGCATCAAATGGCCGGCTCTCCTGAATGCTTCGGATCAGGTGAGAGACGGATCAGGTAAGCTTCTGGAACCTCCTTCCGACCCGAGGAAGCAGCTTCTTCCGTCCTCCCTGCATGTGCGAAACACATGAGATATTATTGGGAAAACCCGCTCAATCTGAAACACGGTCTTGCGGGGCTTGAAGTTAAGGATATGGCGAGTCTCGGCATGGGCGATCCACCCGTTATCAAGCCTTCTATCGCCAGACACCTCAACCCATCTCAGGGCGGGCTGCTCGCCCCACCCAAGCCCGTCCTCGCGGGTAAGATGGATCGCTTCTCCGCGTCGATTCATCAGGCATCGTATAAAGCCTCAGCTCTTTCTATTTGAGCGCTCAATGTCTCCTCGTTTTTGTCTGCATATCAGGCCGAACTTCTGCTTGATTTGGGTCACCATCGCCCGATCTCTGGAAGACCTTGTTCTCCGCAATGCCCGTCAAGCTGTACAAGCGAGCGGAGGTTCTATGGCTTTATTGGTGGTCGGAGAATGCGCGCTGTGGCTCAATCTATCCGGTCTTCCTGATAGTGAGGAACTTCGTATTAAGACCCTGGGGTAAGATGTCCGCGGCGAAGAAACCCCCGAACCCCGCTCCTTCTGGTCCTAAGCGAAAGCAGCCGACCTGATGCTCGACCACAGGGGGCTTTCGATCTGCGTGCATGGAGTGCCGGCCCTCCAGGACCCCTGTTCTTCACCTCCAAGTTCGCCCGTCCAAAAGACGCAGGTTCTCTTTCAGCGAGGTCAGCCCCCCATCGCCGGTGAGGGTCATTCTCTGTGCCGTACAGGCTGCACTGTTTCCTGTGTCGTCCGAAGTGCGTTTCCCTGTTCCAGTGGGGATAGATGTGAGATTAAGTGCAGAAGCAGTGTCACCAAACATCCCCCTTCACACTTCTCTAACAAACTTAATAAAGGCTACGGCCCCTGTTTTTCACAAAGAAACACAAAAAACTTTAATAAATCTAACGAATCGAATAAATTCGTTTTTGGGAGAGAATTTTTCCCCAGCCCCCGATTGGATGATTCACACAGTCACGAGGGGTTACAGGCTTCAGTTTGCCAAAACACCCCCGCGGTTCAACAGAGTGGTATGGTCCTATACGGACGAAATCTCCGCTCACATTCTGAAAGACAAAATCTCATCTCTTCTCGAGAAGAGAGCGATTCGAGTTGTACCCCAACATCTAAGCAACCAGGGTTTTTACTCTCGCTATTTCCTGGTCATGAAGAAGGACGGTTTTCTCCGTCCTATTCTGGATCTCAGAGTGTTTAACAAACATTTAAGGAAATAAAATTTCAGAATGTTATCACACGGCTCTCTCATTCGTTCAATAAAGCAGAACGATTGGTTTTGCTCGATCAATCTAAGCGATGCTTTTTTCCACAAAAGCATCTATCCTCCTCACATGAAATTCCACCGTTTCGCCTACCAAGGCATGTGTTACAAATTCACAGTTCTTTCGTTCGGTCTCGCTCTGAGTCCGAGGACGTTCTGTCTGTGTACGGAGGCGGGGCTCGCGCCACTGAGATCAGCAGGATTCAGGATCCTGACTTACATTGACGATTGGCTTATTATAGCCGATTCGAGAGAGAAAGTGATTCAAAACACTGCACTTGTGCTCTCACACATCGCTGCACTCGGTTTCATGTGAACAAGAGCAATTTCACTCCCGCTCAGGAGGTAATTTTCTTGGGTTTGGAGCTGAATTCCGTTACGATGCGCATGCGCCTGTCACAGAAGCGCATTTCTTTATTCATGAAGCATATTTTATTCGCGCATATTTTATTTGCGCGGTTCAGGAAAGGAGCGCGAATACAGTATCGCACATGTCTTAGATTACAGGGTCTGATGGCTTCAGCTACCCATATTTTGCCTCTAGGTCTTCTGAAAATGAGAGCTTATATGAAGTGGATTTTGTCCCTTCATCTCAGCCCGTTGTGCGATCTTTGCCGCTATGCCACTGTGACGCGCGCGTGCATGGATGCGCTGCGCCACTGGAGAGCTGCGGAATTTTACGTGCATGGCACCCCTTTCGGGGTGATTATGCTGTGGAAAGTGGTGACGACAGATGCCTTCTTAACGGGGTGGGGAGCCACTCAGGAGGGCAGGTCAGTGAACGGTGTATGGACGAACTCACTTTATTCAGCCCATATAAATTATCTGGAGCTCCTCACTGTGTTGAAAGCTCTAAAGCATTTTTTGCCCCGCCTTCAGGGGCACCATGTGCTGGTGCGCTGTGACAATACGACAGCTGTAGCACATATCAACCGCCAAGGCGGCATGCGCTCCTCCAAGCTCCACGCTCTGGCTCACAAGTTGTTGGTATGGAGCACACGGCATTTCATGTCGTTACGGGCGACTCACGTCCCGGGCGTTTTAAACAGGGGCGCAGACCTTCTGTCGAGAGGAAACCCCCTCTACAGAAAATGGTGGCTCCACCCGCAGATAGTGAGGCTGCTATGGGAGAGGTTCGGCCAGGCTACGGTTGATCTCTTTGCCTCGCACGAAAACGTCCACTGTCCTATGTTCTTCTCGCTTCGGGACGAGGACGCCCCCTTGGCGTGGACGCTCTGGCTCATCCATGGCCCAGCACGCTACTCTACGCTTTCCCTCCGCTCTGCCTGATAACATCGACCCTGGCCAGGGTCGCAGTGCAGGGGTTGTCTCTGATCCTCATAGCTCCCAGGTGGCCCAAGGCACCTTGGCTAGCAGAGATAATTCCTCTTCTATATGCGGAGCCTTGGCCCCTCCCGTTGCACACGGACCTCATGGCCCAAGCGAATGGAGAAATCTATCATCCTCTCCCGGACAGGGTGGCTCTCCGGGCCTGGCCCGTGAGAGGGCGAATTTAAACACCTTGGGGCTTCCCCCTGCGTGTTATTGCCACGATTCAGAATGCCAGGGCCCCTTCCACTCGTTCTCTCTATGACTGCAAGTGTCGTGTGTTTGGGTAGTGGTGTGAAGAACACCAGCTTGTTTCATATCTGTGTTCAGTCGCTGACATTCTGGGTTTCTTGCAGGACCTCATCGATTGTGGCAGAACTTTTTCGACGATTAAGGTCTAATTAGCAGCTATCACTGCCTTTCACGCCGGGTTCGACGACACTACGGTGGGGCAGCACCCCCTTATCCGGAGATTTATGAAGGGCGCGCTCTGCTCCATTCTGGTCACCAGAAGTGTAGTCCCGGATTGGAATCTCTCTATGGTGCTGGAGGTGCTGGCCCAACAGCCTTTCGAGCCCCTGGGGGATATCTCCCTCAAGCTGCTGTCCTTCAAGACGGCCCTGCTTTTAGCTTTGGCTTCCGCCAAACGTGTCAGTGATTTGCATGCGCTCTCGGTTCATTCCTTGTGCACCAAAATCTCGTTCAATGGAGATAAGGTTTTATTCAGGCCTAATCCGGCCTTCATGCCTAAGTGCTTTACAGCTTTCACTGGTGAGGTGATTGAGCTCTCCGCCTTTCACCCCCCTCCTTTTTCCTCTGCGGAGGGTCAGAGGTTGAATGCTTAAGAGTTCGTATAAATGAACTGTCTTCACATTTATGCTATTTTTGGAAAATTGAGTGAGTGAGGAGTCCCAAATTGCATGCATCAGTCAGGTTTTTGTGTATTTGACTACAGGTGTAGCTACCATTTATAGTGCCTCTCTTAATGTTAGTCTGAGATTAGGATTCATCTTTAAACAATTTGAAGTGCTCGTTCTTAAAATTTTACTTTTTATAAAACTCGCTTTGGTCACCGTGTACAGACCCCCAGGGCCCTACGCTGATTTTCTTCAAGAGTTTGCTCGTTTTATTCCAGACCTCTTGATCTTTCTTTCTTTCGGCTTCTCCCATTAGGGGTCGCCACAGCGGATTATCCGCATGTTTTTGGTTTGGCACATGTTTTTATGCTGGATGCCCTTCCTAACGCAACCCTCCCTATTTATCCGGGATCAATTTTGATAAAGTGCTGCTTGTAGGAGATTTTAATATTCATGTAGATGAAGTAAACAATGCCCTAGGATTATTATTTGTGGACTTATTAAACTCTTTTGGGGTTAAACAAAATATCACCAGACCAACTCATCGTTTTAACCACATATTAGACTTAATAATATCCCACGGAGCAGACATCACTGATATAGATATTTTACCCCAGAGTGATGACATCACAGACCATTATCTCATTCTGTACACACTACCAGTAGAGCAGATTAGCCGTGTTTCACCATGTTATCGACTTGGTATGACTATTGTTCCGACAGATTTATAAATAACCTGCCTGATTTATCTCAATTTCTCACTAAGCCCATAACTGCTAATAATCTTGATGAAATGGTTAACAACATAGACCTTATCCCCACTAGCACATTAGACACTGTTCCCCCATCCGGTTAAAAAAAGGTTAGAGAACAAACACCTGCACCTTGGTATAATAGTCATACACATGCCCTCAAGAGAACAGCCCGTATTCTACAGAGAAAATGGAGGAAAACTAAATTGGAGGTATTTAGATTTGCATATAAAGACAGTATGCTCAGCTTCAGACAGGCGCTGAAAGCTGCTAGAGCTGAACACCTGAGCAAACTCATAGAAAACAACAAAAACAATCCCAGGTTCCTTTTCAGTACAGTAGCTAAATTAACTACAAATCAGGTATCTGAAAAATGTGTTCCATCATAGTTTAGTAGTGAAGACTTTATTCACTGAAAAAATGTATAGGATTAGAAAAACAATTGTGGTGGTCCAACCTCTGACAGCATCTCCTGACATTATCTCGCCTACAACTCCACATCTACACTGTTTTACATGTATAGGACAGGACGATTTTGCTTATCACCCAAAAACCAGTACACAGAAGCTCCAGCATTTCAACCTTACAGTACATCCTTCTAAATGCAGGCTGAAATGCTGGAGCTTCTGTGTACTTTTTTTTTGGGCTTATGTGCAAAATCTCCATCTTATCAGAATGTAATAATAGAAAGTTATGGGTCATCCGGTCTTTTAATTCTTTAACACACTCAGTTATCCGAGCCAATTGAGCTGTATCGCCTGGTTTTGGTAAGATATATAGCTGGGTATCAGCGTAACAGTGGAAGCTAATTCCATGCCTTCTAAAAATATTTCCTAAAGGGAAACATGTATATTGTGAAAAGCAGAGGTCCTAGAACTGAACCTTGTGGCATGCCATAATTAACTAGCATTAATTTAATAGCTCTTAATTTATGGTAACAATCAGATAGGTAGGATTTAAACCAGCTTAATGCCTGTCCCTGAATGCCGATGTAATTTTGTAAGCGATCTAGGAGGAGATCATGATCTATAGTGTTAAATGCAGCACTAAGATTTAGTAAAACTAACAGCGAGATGAAGCCTTGGTCTGAAGCTAAAAACAGGTCATTAGTGATTTTAACTAGTTTCTGTGCTATGATGGGGCCGAAAACCTGACTCTTTAAAGATATTGTTCTCTTGTAAGTGGGAACATAACTGGGCAGCGACAATCTTTTCTAAAATCTTAGACATAAATAGAATATTTGAAATGGGTCTGTAATTTGATAGCGTGTTTGGATTCAAAATAGGTTTCTTGAGGGGCTTAACAACTGCTAACTTGAGGGATTTAGGGACATGACCTGAAGATAGTGAGGAGTTTATAATATTCAGAAGAGGCTCACCAGCTGTATGTAACACTTCCTTCAATAGTTTAGTTGGAACACTTCTTTCAATAGTTTAGTTGGAATGTCATAGGTAACTTGATGTAATAGGTAACTTGTCATGCTTGGTAAAATGTATATATGCTTCTAGTTGTGAAGTGTGGAAATACAACTGAATGGGAATCCTTTTTTATAAATACAGATTTTAAGAAGAAGGAGGAGGAGCATAGGGTGACGTATAAAAGAAAGATGCACACAAGTACACTATATTCTATGCAGGAGATGAACCTGAAAAAGATTTGAGACTGTAAGGTGTTGGCAGGGGACAGTGTAGCAACACAGCTTTGGCTGGTGGTAGGATGTGGTAGGATGGCTTTGGAGGTGGAGAAGATGAGGAGGAATGTGAGGAAATAAAAAAAAAGAATAAGATGGTGGAAACTGATGAAGGAATACTGTTGTGTGAGATCCAGAAAGAGGTAAGACAGGGGTTCAGTGGTGGTGAAGAGGTGCTGGATGATTGAGCAACTACTGCAGAAGTGATTAAGGGAGACAGCTAGGAAGGTACTTGGTGTGACATTTGGAAAGAGAAAGGAAGACAAAGAGAAGTGGTGGTTGAATGAGGAAGTGCAGAAAAGCATAAGAGGGAAGAGGTTGGCGAAAGAGAATTGGGATCAAGGAGATGCTGCAGCAGGTGAAGAGTAATGTGGCTAAAGCAAAGGACAAGGCATATGAGGAGCTGTATGAGAAGTTGGACACTAAGGAGGGAGAAACGGATTTGTACCAATTGACTATGCAGAGGGACCAAGCTTTAGCATGCTTTAGCAACCATAGCTCATTGGTGCTCCCCATGCCCACTCTGCATCACCTGTACTATCCAAGAAATAGAAAAAGGGCAAACAAAACCACTAATGTCTCCATCACACCTTGGATACAAACACTTTGATGGGTTCCCCTTGTGAGTCTGGTTCCTCTCAAGGTTTTTTCCTCATAACATCTAAGGGAGATTTTCCTTGTCACAGTCGCCATGGCTGCTCATCAGGGATAAATGCACACCATTCACCTTGACTGTTGATTTCTGTAAAGCTGCTTTGAGACAATGTCTGTTGTGAAAAGCGCTATAGAATAAACTTGACTTGAATTGATGTAACAGTGCACAGTTCTCCATCAAGAGTATAAAAGGCCAGACCACAGAGCAGCAGTCGCCTTTCAGCACCTATTCAGCACTGCATCGTGCAACCAAGCAGCAGCTAGCAATTGACAGCAAGAATAACACATGATCAATCACTTTCTGTGGCAACCGATCCGATATGGAATTTAGGGTTGTGATTTGCATATTTAATTTGGCATGTTTTGGCCCTTCCTAATGCAACCCACCCCATTTATCTGGGCTTGGGACCGGCAATAAGAGTCCCTAATGGCTGGGTTGCCCTCTGGTGTAGTTTTTATTATTTGATGTACCGACAAATAATCTACACCTTTTAATCGAAGTATGGTTGGTGGATCATAATGAAACAAAATTTAATTAAAGAATATTAAGAACCTATTCAAGTTGCTGAATGTCACATAAAACAAAAAACAAATAGCTTTCTATCATTGAAACAATTTATACACTACGTCCATGCCCAGATGTTATATGACTTCTTAGTGCATAGTTTTACATTTGCTTGATTTGATTTAATCCTTTTTACATTTTTTATGAAACAAAGCTCTTCACTCCACTATTCTTCCCATGAGCTACTGTATACATGTACCTCGGAATTATGGTGACCTTTATTGTAGCACATGCGCACCGGATGTAACGATAAACCGGAAGTAAATAAGCCGCACACAAGAGAAAGCGTGGATAGTAAAGGCTGATGTAAGATATTTTCTCCTCTGTACTACGTTTTAATGTTTTTATTGCTAATGTGTCTATGACTTAATATCGGCGAGGTGTTATTATTTATCGTGCATGCATTGCTTATCGTGTATAAATGTTAAAACGACCAATTGTATGTATTCAACGGCTAGCTTTTGGCTAAATCCAACTGAACTTCCAACAACAGTAGGGTTTACATAGATTTTCCCCCTTGTATTCGGTGTGTGTGTGTGTGTGTGTGTGTGTGTGTGTGTGTGTGTGTGTGTGTGTGTGAGAGAGAGAGAGAGAGAGAGAGAGAGAGAGAGAGTGTGAGAGAGAGTTTTAACCTTGAATAAATTATTTAGCCTTTTTTTATTCTATCGTCTATAACAGTTGGTGAGAAATCGAAATATCGCGATACTTATTGAGTTTTTTTTTTCACGTAGTATCATTTGTATCGCGATATTTACATTCCTTGAGGTTTTGCTGGAAAATCAGTAAATCAGGAAAAAAATATTTAATATATTGTTTATCTAACAATTATACATGTACAGTACCAGTCAAAGTTTGGACACACCTTCTCCTTCAGTGTTTCTTCTTACTTTTTATTCTTTTCAAAATTGTACATTAATATTGAAGACATCAAAAATATAAATAGATCATGTATGGAATTATGTAGCAAACAGAGTTTGTCCAAACTAGCTAAATTTATCCTTTATAACAGCTTGGCACACTCATGACATTCTCTTTTCAGATTCATGATGTTACCTGTGATTTGTAGTTGACAGGTGTGAAAGTTTTCTTGTGACAGAGTCAGTAGACCTATTAGTGTTACTCCAACTACTGTACAAAGCCATAGTATGGCAAGAAACACTCAGTAAAGAGAAAAGTCAGTCCATTATTATAAGAAATGAAGGTCGATCCGAAACATTTCATAAACTTGATATGCATTCCCAAGTGCACTGCCAAAACAATGAAACGCTATGATAAAACAGGCTCTAATGAGGACTGTCCTAAGAAAGGAAGACCTAGAGCTACCTCTGCTGCAGAGGGTAAGTTTATTAGAGTTACCAGCCTCAGAAACCACTGATTTACTTAAATGCTTCACAAAGTTTAAATGGCAGATTTATTTCAACAACAACTGTTCAGAGGAGACTGCATGAGTCAGGCCTTCATAGTCGAATTGTGCAGAAGAAACATTAGTTTGGAAGAACAACATGCAGAAGAGACTTGCTTGGGCCAAAAAATGCAAGGAATTGACATTGGATCAATGAAAAACTGTTCTTTGGTCTGAGTGCCCTTTGTGTCTGATGGTGTGGGGGTGCTTTGATTAACATACGATGTTAAAAACAATAAAAATAAAGAAAAAACATTGAATAAGAAAAGAGGCAAAGGTAGAAACAGTCTTTTACACTTGTTACAGTGATAATTAAAACCTGCTGTACTTATTATATGCTGTAACAATATTATGGACATAAATTTTAGCTTCTATTTATGCATAATAACTCGTATCTTTTGCTTGCATACAGAAATGACCTGCATTATAACTGTGTGTATTGTTTATTTTGCAGCATTCAACATGGCCAATCTGGAGCAGTGGGTGAGGGACAGGCTCCATGAAATCCTGGGCCTAAGTGACAAATATGTGGCTCAGTTTATGATCAACCTGGCGCAGAAATCCTCTGCCCCAGAGGACTTTGTGGCACGTCTGCAACAGACTGGCACCATTGACATTGACCAGAGAGTAACTGCATTTGCTCAAGAGTTATACAACAAGGTACAAGCTGTGACAATCCGAGAAACCTTTTTACCATTGATGAGCCCTGATTTTGATTACTCTGGTGCTGTTCTCCTGTTCAGGTTCCAAAGAAGCAGGTTGTCGAAAAGCCATCGCGAGCCATTGAGCGCCAGGTGATTGAGATGGAGCGAAAGAACAGGACCTACACTTTGTTAGAGGATAGTGACAGTGATGCAGAGGTGTCCAAAGAAGGAGGAAAGGATAAGAAGAGCAGAGAAAAGGACAGAGGAAAGAAGAGGAAGCATCTCCGGCAAAAAAGAGACGAAAGCCCCTTGTCGAGTGATGACGATGGAAAAAATAGGTGGGTTCTTGTATAGTTTGGTTTTAATAATGGTGAATGTATTTCTTGATGGGAATGTAGTAGAGATGATTATAAAAATGTTTTTTAAATCTATATAATTTTATAATTAATATTCTATAATTAATTTTCTGTCGACTTAGACAATAACAGTAGGCTTTGGATGAAATACATGCAGCTATGTCACATTCCTTTAAGGTTTATATTCGGAGAACATGTTAATTTATTATATACATGTAGGGTAAATAGTGAAAGGAATGGAACCATCATGGCTACCATTCCATACTTCAATGCCATGCTATTCCGTCTGGCTAATCAGAACCGTCTTCCCCATACGGCTAAAGAGCGACCCAAATCATACATTCAATCTCTGAATTCTTTAGAGAGCAAACAGTGGGCTGGGGCGTTATCTATCATAAGATGGCCTGCCCAGTCACTGTACACTCTGGGATAAACTGGATCACAAGGTGAGAGAAATATCCTAGCAAAGAAGACCTTTGATAACTTTTACCGGACGCATAGCAAACTATTTCAGCTAAATGTTTATAAACCAAGAGTGTGTAAAACTGTTTGTGCTAAGGGAGGATTTTTCAATGAAAATATAATTTGTACATTTATATATTTATACTGTTCCATTATCTAGTCTCTCAAAAACCGTGATGAATTAGGCCTTTCCATACATTGGGCTCAACTGCGTGTTTAAAAAATTCGGCATCCACTAGATAGCGCACCTGCTCACTTGGGTTCCATGTCAGAATGAAAAGTTTGGCATATTCCTGCCCAACACTGTTACAGATTGCTGAACTTTTACATGCTTATAATATCAGCCATCTGTGTAATTGTTGACACAATCTACTTCAATTTGGCAAAAAGTTATAAAAAACACAAACAGTTACTGTAATTCAGATTTTTTTTCAGCAATAATACTGAATAAAGGCCTAAAGTAGCACATACTTATGCAATCTTAGACGTTAGTTTGTTTACATAGGATTAGACACTGTAAACCAGGTGCTATACAGGGTCCACTATTTATGTTGGTAACTCGCACCGAGTAACTGCACAATATGCATGGTGCTCGACTTTTCCTTGCGTAGTTAAGAGTTCGTATAAATCAACTGTCTTCACATTTATGCTATTATTGGAAAAGTGAGCGAGTGAGGAGTCCCAAATTGCATGCATCAGTCATATGTTTGTGTATTTAACTACAGCACATTTTCATTTCTGATTGTAGTATCAGAGCTCTGGGTATGGAGCAATCTCAGATACTAATCAATGACTGACAGCCTTACCGAAACAAAGCTGAATCTTTGCAAGCTTCTGCCACCAAGTTATGCAAAAACTTTGAAGACACCTGCTCATTTGCAAGATCTTTGTCATGTCAATCAGCATCCCATTTATTCATTATCAGTAGAAGACGAAATGCAAGAAACCTCGTTCTATGTACATGGATCACTGAGTGAGCTGTAAATTAGCACTTTGTTACTCAAAGGCCCAACGGTGGCAGATTAACAGTACTGGGGCTTTAACTCCCAAACCAGAGCCTTAACAACAACTAGCACTGCTCAACTGGTCCCACCTGTTCTCAGGGTAAGAGGTAGGTTTACATCAAAACTCTACTCTGTTCTGGCAGCAAGGTGGTGGAATGAACTTACTCAATATGTCCGAACAGCTGAGTCACTGCCCATCATCAAACGACCTCTTCTTAAAACACTTTTCCCCCTATTTATTTATTTATTTTTTTCCCCCCACATATCTGTAGTTTACTGAAGTCTTTTCATTTGGGGAGACACTTACTTTACTACATTTTAAGGTCAAATATCTTACTAAATTTTGTGAAATCAGTCATTACTGTTTAATTCTGAGCAGATAAAGACTAAACTGGTCAAGCACACAGCAATCCACCAATCAGTGTACAGCACACGCTCTCTTTTGAAGTTGGTTTGATTGGCGCTTTGTGGTATCTTATCATCAACATACAGTTCAGCATCAGTTCAGCAGCAAGCAGAACAATTTGAGAGTAATGAATGATGGACCTGTGGCGTTTCTTTTTTTTCTTAAGAGTTTAAAAGAAGGTTTTGGGCTCATGATAATTTCATTAAATATCAAGGAGATTTTGACTAATTAATATAATTCTATCAATAGATTGGCGTGCTAAGAGTAACATTAGTGTCTTTTTACATAAACGTAGTTGATTAAGCAAGAGAATTTATGACCAAAATTATAATAGGAACATTGTAGCCATAGTAAATCATGGTTCTTGGATACTGAAGTTTGAGAGCACTTTTACTGGAGTGATGTTTTACTGAGTGTATCTCTAAATTTGAATTTGAGTACATGGTTTGTATATTTGTCCACCAACCAGTAAACCAGTGTTGATCTATTCATTCATTGAGACTCAAAGCACTTTCAAAGTTGCTTAAGGGTCTGCTAAATGCAGTAGATGTTAACTCCTGGACTACCACTGCCCCTATACATGGTCCTGTACTTTTCCAATTTCCAAAGATAATTAGTTCAAAACTGGATTTTAATTTTGATTACATGGATTTCTACTAAATTACACTTTTATTGTATGTACAATAAAATATTTCATATGGTTAAATTCAGTTTTTGTTTTTATATAATTGCTTTTGCTTGATTGTCTTCATGATGTTGCCATTCAAAGGATAACTGTAGCAGGGCTATTGCACGAATAGGTATAATTATAATTTATGTTTGAAATATTTATATGGGTTTACAAACATAGATTGAACAAAATAAAAAATTTCTTGATGCAAACATAAAAAATATGAAAGTAAGGCTGGCACCTTACTTCTTCATACAATAACAATAAAATGTATTGTAAATGTGAAATGGAAAAAGTACATAAATATGCATTTAGCATTGATGAGCTAAAACATAATGCATACTCTGAGAAGTTTTCTAAACTTTGTTTAGCTTAATCTTCCTTTTTTAATCACACTTCTTACTTTGCTTTCCAGCAAATCATCTTCACATGAGGCAAAGAAATTGCAGAAAGATGATGACGAGGAAGAAGAGTGGGAGAAGGAGGAGAGGGAAAGATTACAGGACTTGGAGGAGAGAGACGCTTTTGCAGAACGAGTGAAGCAGAGGGACAAAGAGAAGACGAGGCACATACTGGAACGAAATGACAAAAAGGTAGACTAGCAAAAAAAATATATTTAAACCTTATTAAAATAAAATTGGGAATGATGCATTAAACCAAAAAATCTTCAACTGTCTCATGTTTAGGCATATGAGGAGGCACAGAAGAGACTGAAGATGGCTGAAGAAGATCAGAGGAGTATGGTGAGATGTACATTGTATTTATTTGCATGACTTTTTATTTGAATGTCTCTGTTCAAATAATAATAAAAAGGTATTATATAATGGAAATCAATATTTATGCTTTTACCTTCTTTCTCAGCTGCCTGAGCTGCGGAAACAGTCACGGCGTGACTACCTGACCAAACGTGAGCAGGAGAAGCTAGAGGACCTGGAGGCAGAGATTAAAGACGAGGAGTATCTTTTCTCCGGTGATGTTCTCACTGAGAAAGAGAGGAAAGACCTGGAATACAAGAAACAGATCAGAGACCTGGCCCGAGACTACAAGAAAGCCGGCGCAAAGGAGAAAGAAGAGAGGAAAAACCGCTACTACATGCCCGAGGAGATCCGTAATAAAGTAATGCTGAGCAAATTTGTACACAAAAAGCTGTATTAGCTCTTAGTTACATGTGAAGTAGATGCTTTTATGTGGCACTTTTTAAATGCCAGGTGACGAAATACAAGAAAATGTCTTTATATAATCTTAATATTTCTGTATTTGGGGACTCTCATGATTTTTCTCAGAATATTCCTCAAAAAGACATGGAGTTGGAGTTTGACGAGGGCCCCAAAGAGGGAGGAGGTGAGCAGGGACGATGGGAAGAGGCACGGGTCGCCACAGCCACACTGCAGTTCGGGGCCAAAGAAGAGAGAGAGAGGCGTATAAAGGAGGAGAAGGAGAAGTATCAGCTTGTGCTCGAAGAGGATGAGATGATTAACTTTGTGAGCACTGCTATCACCATGAAAGGAACACACACCGAAAAGGTCGGTGCATAAATCCATTGAGCTCTTCACTGTGGAAAGAAATTTTTAATAGTAATAGAGTTAAAAATCTCTAGGGAATTGAAGAGTAGGTTCAGTTCAGGGTAGCTATTATTCTGGCTTTTTTTTTTTTTTTTCCTTCTTCTTAACACTGGTTTATTCATCCATAGATGTTTTTTTGTGTGTTTGTTTTGTTTTAACTTGATATTAATTTATAATACTGTACAATGAAAACCACCAGGTTTAATTTTTCAGTATTTGTATTTTTATAAATTTTTTATCAGAAAGTTGTGCTATTGCTTATATTTTTTGCCACTTTTTTTTATTATTATTATTTACACAAAATGTCACCATGGTTCCATGGTGGTCTAGTGTTTAGGATTCGGCGCTCTCACCGCTGCGGCCCGGGTTCGATCCCTGGTCAGGGAACCAACCCCAGCCATTAGGGTTGCACAAGCCTTAGTACCAGTCCCAAGCCCAGATAAATGGGGAGGGTTGCGTTAGGAATGCCATGGCCAAGTTTTACACAAAATGTCACCATCCCAACAATTACACATTCTTAAACTCTTTAATGTTCTGCATTCTTTATTCACAGCCCTGTATTAATTATTATTATAGAAGTATATTAGTGCAAGGGCATGTTGTTGCAGCCAGCATTACTTTCAGAGGTACTGCTATAGACAATCGATCAGCAACATCTAACCAGTCACATTCGAGATTAAACAGTGCTAATTTTTTTAAACCCTGAAATGTGGCATTATTTTTGTACAAAATACAAACACAATACAATGATTCTATTCTATTTGATGTAAAGTGTGGCACGTTCCTTGTGCAATTCATTTTAAGCCGCAAATTTTTTTAAGAACTGAGTATTCTGTGGTTCTCCTTTTTCTTATAAATGACTTGCTGTTTTAATTTGTCTTCTCTCTCTCTCTCTCTCTCTCTCTCTCTCTCTCTCTCTCTCCTCTCTCTCTCTGTCTGATTGCTGATAGGATAAGGAACCAGAGCTCTCTCAGGCTGAACAACAAAAGCAGTCTATCCAGGAAGTAAGACGCAGCTTGCCTATATTTCCATACAGAGAAGACCTTCTCGCTGCCATCAGAGACCACCAGATCCTGGTTATTGAGGGTGAGACTGGCTCGGGAAAGACAACTCAGATTCCTCAGTACCTATTGGAGGATGTAAGTATTTACTATTAAAGACCCATTTTATTTAGTTACTGTTTAATCCAAAAGTTTGATCACTTGCTTTTTATATTCCCAATGTTTCACTTTGTGTTTTGGTCATTGTGTGTCCTTAAGGGTTATACCGAAGGAGGGATGAAGGTGGGGTGCACCCAGCCTCGCAGAGTGGCAGCTATGTCTGTAGCCGCTAGAGTGGCTCAGGAACTGGCAGTGAAGCTGGGAAATGAGGTGAGAATGTTTGAAATGAATATGCAACACACATGTGGTTTGAGAGTTTTCTTCCTCTTCCTGTATTTTTTTTCTTCCAGTGGCTTTCTATGTTTCTGAAAAAAATCTGCCTGGAAAACTAATGACACTGGAATATTACTGATACTTTAAGTGTAATGTGTTTAGCATTGTGTGCTAATCATTTTCTTTCCTCAGGTGGGCTACAGTATCAGGTTTGAGGACTGCACGTCAGAACGCACCGTGCTCAAGTACATGACTGACGGCATGTTGCTGAGAGAGTTCCTCACCGAGCCTGATTTGGCTAGTTATAGGTAAAGATGAGACATTTTCCAGAACTTATCTGTGTATTTATTGTGTATTGTAAAATTTGTAATTATATACACATTTTTATAAGGATTTTTTTTTTTATTACTTTTAAATTAATGGCATTTGGCAGATGCCCTTATCCAGAGCTGAGGCCTTGCTCAAGGGCCCAGCAGTGTGGCAGCTTGGTGGTGCTGGGAATTTATTTTGTGACCTTCCGATCCAAAGTCAGATGCCTTAACCACTAAGCTGCCACCTCCCCCTTTAATGTAATGTTTTATGTATTAATAAAATGTCTACTAGGGTGAGACAAAACCAGTCGTTTCCCAGTTGGCTTGTATTTGTTTTACATTAATTTCCTTTATAATTACTGCAGATTTCTAAATATAGTAGTTAAATAGTGTCAGACTATCATAGCATAACCTTTTTAAATATAACAGATTTAGTGTTTTACTTCATCTCATAGTTTTATTTTATAATCTCCCTCTTGTAAAGTTTATTTGTTGTTATTGTGTTTGTGTTTTAAGCTAATTTGCTTAGAACTGTAAAAAAAAATTCCCATGTTAAAATTTGTGTGGACAAAATTCCACATTATAAACTTTACATTGATTAATTTGGTCATTTTGAGTCACTGGTTTATTTCTTCTCTTCAGTGCGATCATCATTGATGAGGCTCATGAGAGAACTTTACACACAGACATCCTGTTTGGGCTGATCAAAGACATTGCACGCTTTCGGTCTGACCTGAAGGTCTTGGTGGCCAGTGCTACTCTGGACACTGAGCGTTTTTCCTGTTTTTTCGACAATGCCCCTGTGTTCAGGATCCCGGGTCGCAGGTTTCCTGTCGACATCTATTACACAAAGGTACGATCTACATGATCGTCACAGTCAACTCGTGTCCATGCTACTCGCTCTATTACTAGTCTGTTTGCATGACTTACAGTTAAATTGTGTGTTTACCAATCAATATTTGTGTCTTGTCTAGGCCCCTGAAGCTGATTATCTGGAAGCATGTGTGGTATCGGTACTGCAGATTCACGTGACTCAGGCTACTGGAGACGTCCTTGTGTTCCTCACGGGACAGGTCAGTCTTTGTTAGGATGAAACGTTACACTGCAGACCTTCTGAAGTGTGTTGTACTTCACTATTTGTTTATCCTTCATTTGTGTATTGTAGGAAGAGATTGAGGCATGCTGTGAGCTTCTGCAGGAGAGATGTAGGAGGCTTGGCTCAAAAATCTCTGAGCTTATTGTCCTACCGATTTATGCCAACCTGCCCTCAGACATGCAAGCTAAAATTTTTAACCCCACACCACCTGGAGCTCGGAAGGTACTTCAACATGTTTCCTCCACTTTTTAGTTGATCATATGACTGTAATAACTGTTTATTAACTAAATGTAGGAATTAACTGACCAAGTAAGTTCTAATCCTGGTTTACCCAAACCTTTTTCTGTGAGTGCTACATATGTTATGATCTAACAAATAATTAGGCTATGTTTATAACTAGAGGTCGATCAATAGTGGATTTTACTGATACCGATAGCTGTGTTGGATCGTTTTTGCTGATAACCAATTAATCAACCAATAGTTTTTAAAATGGATACTGGATAAAAAATAAACAAACATGACACTCAATTAAAAAATACTACTGAACTTTTTTTTTTTTTTTTAAAGTATGAAATCAGGAACTACATGTACTAAAGGAACATGTACTAAAGGAAGAAAAAAATGAATATATTCATTAAGAAATATAATTAATAAAAAAAAAATAAAAAATGTAACACTGTGCTCTCCGTGCAGCACGCCATCTCATGTGTCAAAACACATAGGAGCACTTCTACATACCCGTACGTACTGTATTAACCTTAAGCCACATATGCAGATTTGAGGATACAGTTACAGATTGGAGGGTAAAAACTGCTTCCTGGTCTTTTGGTAAATTGCCTGGGATTACTGTTCTTGACTGGCAGGAGTGGGCCTCTGTGTGATAGATTCAACAAAGTAAAATACCGCTATATTATCAAATCCAAAATATTTTATTTTTGATCAATTTCTCAGGTTGTAGTAGCCACAAACATAGCAGAAACCTCCCTCACCATTGACGGCATCATCTACGTGATCGACCCAGGCTTCTGCAAACAGAAGAGCTACAATGCCAGAACAGGGATGGAGTCTCTGATTGTTACACCATGCTCAAGGGTAACGGATGTACTTCTTTTTTTTTTTTTTCCTTTGTTTAACATAATGCTGCTGTGCCACAGGGGGACTCACATTTTGAAAAAGAAATAGTGTCAATTAGGTGTTAATTTCAGTTTCCTATGTTTAACACCTGTTATTCTATCCACATGTTTTTAGCCAAGGATCAATAAGAGGCTTATAGATGCAACTTAAACATAGCAAAAACTGCACATGTAAATCCTCACATTCTGACCTCAATCCACACTTTGCTTTGCTTTTTGACTCTCCAACACACACTGACATTTCGACTAGGATTTTCCTTTTGTTCAAGTAATTAGGATTAACAATTGTTGTTTCTGGTTCTTTTTTCTACTGTAAGTGTAACAATAGCTTAGTAATGCTTCGCTAATGTACTTAAACATGCCATATATAACTCATTGCATTGATTGTGCAAAGAGAACATAATTACTCAATGTTTTTTTCTTTTATATTGAAATATTATTTGCAGTCTCATTAGACTGATGGCAGTGGAGTTTTTAACAAGATTGTTTAACAAGATTTTGGAAGGTGAGAGGATACCTGAGGAATGGAGAAGTGTGCTGGAACCATTTTTTTAAGAATAAGGGAGATGTGCAGACCTGCAGTAACTACAGGGGAATAAAGTTGATCAGTCACACAACAAAGTTATGGGAAAAAGTAGTGGAAGCCAGGCTGAGAGAAGAGGTGACAATCTATGAGCAACAGTATGGTTTCATGCCGAGGAAGAGCACCACAGGTGCAATATTTGCTTTGAGAATGTTGATGGAGAAGTATAAAGAAGGTCAGAAGGAGTTGCATTGTGTGTTTGTGGATTTAAAGATAGCGTAGAGACAGGGTGGAGAGAGGAGTTGTGGTATTGTATGAGGAAGTCAGGTGTGTCAGTGAAGTAAGTATGGGTGGTGCAGGACACGTATGAGGACAATGTGACAGCAGTGAAGTGTGCAGTAGAAACGACAGACTGGTTCAAGGTGGAGGTTGGACTGCATCAAGGATCGGCTCTGAGCCCTTTCCTGTTTGCAGTGGTGATGGACGAGGTCAGACAGGAGTCTCCAAGAACTATGATGTTTGTGAATGATATTGTGATTTGTGGTAAGAGTACTGAGCAGGGTTAGAAGAGCCTAGAGAGGTGGAGGTACATGCTGGAGAGACAGAGTACATGTGTGTGAATGAGAGAGAGGGCAGTGGAGTGGTGCGGTTGCAGGGAGAAGAGGTGGAGAAGGTGGAGGAGTTCAGGTACCAGGGGTCAACTGTGCAAAGTAATGGAGAGTGTGTTAGAGTAGTGGAGAAAAGAGTGCAGGCAGGGTGGAGTGGGTGGAGAAGAGTGATAGCTGTATGGATTAGAGACAGTGACATTGAGTAAAAGACAGGAGGTGGAGCTGGAGGTAGCAGAGCTGAAGATGCTGAGGTTTTCTTTGGGAGTGACGAGGATGGACAGGATTAGAAATTAGTTTATTAGAAGGACAGCGCATGTTGGACATAAGTTACTTGACTGCATTGACATTTTTATTCATAATACGGCTATTTGTTTTTTTGCTTGTTTTTTTAATACACATTTTAAGCTGAATAGTGTTAAATAAATTTTTTTGCAGGCCTCAGCCAATCAGCGGGCAGGCCGAGCAGGTCGGGTAGCTGCAGGCAAATGTTTTAGGCTCTACACAGCCTGGGCCTATAAACACGAGATGGAGGAAACCACAGTTCCTGAAATCCAGAGGACCAACCTGGGCAATGTGGTCCTGCTCCTGAAGAGTCTGGGTATGACCCTAAATGCATTGCTTGGCTAAATGATAAATATTTAAATAAGGCGAATTGTACTACACACACACATATATATATATATATATATATATATATATATATATATATATGTATGTATATGTATGTATGTGTTTATATGTATAATTTTTTTTTTTTTTTTTTAAAGCAAGTCTTTGAATAACATTATCGGCAATAACACCCAAACCCTCCCAAATAAGTTTTCAGGACGTATTGGATCAGTTTGCTCATATTAAACTTCTCCTTTTGTGTTTGTTTAACTTCACTGAAGCATGAGTGCACCAGTTCCAGTTTTTCATGGTTGTAGTTAAACATGCTCATTGTTTTATGACATGGGGCAGCACTTTGCTGGCATTCCAATTTAAACCTGTTGATTGTCTACAAGTTATGCTGCACGTAGAGCAAGTTCTAAGGTGAAGCTAAATTTGGAAACAATGTGACACATGTCTGAAACGCCTGCCACATTAGACTGGGAGCACTGTGTGCTTCTAAAGATTTGAAAGAATGAGGTTTGGCAAAACTTTCCGTTTCACAGAGTACTGTTGTGTACTATATATATATATATATATATATAATATATATATATATATATATATATATATAATATATATATATATATATATATATATATATATATATATATATATATAATATGTATATATAGTACACAATAGTATATGTGTGTGTGTGTGTGTGTGTGTGTATGTATATATGTGTGTATATGTGTGTGTGTATATATATATATATATATATATATATATATATATATATATATATATATATATATATATATATACAGTGCCCTCCACAATTATTGGCACCCCTGTTTAAGATGTGGTCGTGGACTTCTAAAAATTCTCCTTTTTTTTAAAACAACATAGAACCCAAATGCAAAAAAAGAGAAAAATCCAACCTTTCATTTAAGTACATTACTTTGGTGGTAAAAAAATCACACATTTAGAAAAAAAAAAAAAAAATTGAAATCATGTGTGCCACAATTATTGGCACCCCTGATGTTAATACTTTGTACAACCTCCTTTTGCCAACAAGACAGCACTTAATCTCCTCCTATAACCTTTCACAAGATTGGAGAACACAGAGAGAGGGATTTTTGACCATTCTTCTTTGCACAATCTTTCTAGATCATCCAGTGTCCTGGGTCCTCTCTTATGCACT